>PNEQ01096421.1:0-11221 GCA_003012365.1 Medauroidea extradentata
TTTCACGTGCCGAACCGGCTGACAGTGCGAGCGAGAGCGAGCGACGTGTAGACAAGGCACACAGTCTCATGCTCGCGCGCGCCAGTGTGTGTGTGGATGAGTCACGTCGGCCAGCCAGCTGTATCGGCGCGTGGTAAGATTTATTGCCGTACATCGTCGAAAGGTTTTAAAATTTCTCCGAAAATACCACAAAAATTCGACCTTGGACTAGCGAGAGTTTAACGCAGTATAGAGTTAAGAACATTATGTAGGTCTACCATTTTTGTAATTAAATTTTTTATATAATATGTACTATATTTTTATATACTACTGTAATTCCTAATAGCGGACACTTCTCAATACCGGACATTTTTTTATGCACCAGAGGTGTCCGGTATTGGGAAGTTTCACTGTATATCATGCAGTCTTTTAGACATGTAAAATTCATTTTCACAAGTAAGGATGTGAGTCAACGGAGTTCTGTCGATTGTGGCGATTATTATTTGTTGTGTCTTGGCGTCCTTTTTTATATATTCTGCATATTCCCTGCTGTCTCGCTCTGGTGCTTTTGTTTCTCCAATATTATGATATCATGTAGTCCTTGTGACTTGAATAATATGTTCACCTTAAACTTCTACAGTTGAAAGTCGCTACATTCTTTTAATTTTTCCACCAGTGAAAGTTAATTTGCCTCTGCATAAGCCATTTTTTAACGACCTTGTATTATTACAGCAATTGCACTTTTTGCACATTACTGGGCCCATAACCTGTTGTAATTTACGGCTTTACTTGATCTAAAAATCACAATAAATACACTATCATTAGACCACACACTTTATTCACCTAGTTATTACTTATTTTACTGTTTTACTAATCACAGAACTAAACATTCTGTCACCATGGTTTTACACCTACTACACTAGTCAAAACACTTCCTTCAAATGCACACATCAGATTACAGCTAATGACAACAAAACATTTACGGACTGCAAACTAAAACTGAGGATTAATTTCAGCATATTATTACAATTCTCAACAGTAATAAAGAATACCACTCTGCCATAGTGAGATTATGGTTTCGAAATTTAGGAAGCTGAATTCAGCATTACAAAATAATCTTACGACGACTCCAGAATCAACTCCAAAAGGCTAATTAACTGAATAAACCACAAATCTCTTTCTATACTATCATGTAGTAACGCAAAGGTGAATAATTTGAAAATACACCTGATTCACACAGCTTTAAATTTTAAACCTACTTTTTACACAGGCTGGTGACAGTGATAAGTATGTGTCACTTACATAATTTGAGGAACGCTGAAAATATCAGAGAACATGGACTAAAAAACGACATTTTGATGCTTACACACCAAGCACAGAACAAAATTTGCCTAAGCTAAAATGTTGCTATTTCCTCACTCAGTCATATAACCAAAATAATATTTTAAAAGTATTAATTTCAGCTGACTCTCACCCACGTAAACACAATCATACCAGAAAAATTCAAAATAATCTTCGTACATGACCAAGCCAACTGCAGCTAATTAATTATGCCTGAATGTACATGGAACTTATTTGAATGACAGCACACAGTAAGCATAACTATTAAAAATGTTTCTAAAATATCTCAGCAATTCCAGAATTTTTTTTAAACAATATTTACAAAAAAGGTCTCTTTAAAATTGCATTAAAACCTATCCTTAACTCCTTCACTGCAACATTCGACTATAGTCGAATATACAAAATATTTCTGAACTGCGACATGCGACTTTAGTCGAAAATCAAATTAAATGACTGTGTAAACCATAGATACATTGTTTTCTCGCTTAAAAATGACCAAAAATAAAGTATTTACAAAAAATTTTTTTTACAATTTTTTTACACTATCTTGGCACAATTAAAATTTTTTTATTTCGCAGCAAAAGAGTTAAATATCTCCCTCATAGTCCTACAAAAGGCTAGTAATGAAATGGCTCGAACACAAGTACGGAATGCATCTTGAATTACATAACATAGGAAATTGCACAATTATGCATTTGTAGCAACAATGCAAAAATAATGACTGAAGCAAAATTCTGGAAAACCAAATCATATATTAATAAATTGGAAGTGCTTATTCTAACAAACTTACGACACTGCTGCTATATAATAAAATAGTTTTTGACACAACAAACCATTAACTTTTTCATTCAGCATCTGAATCGCTTCCTACCAAGGTTATAATACTTAATGTAAAACCCTGTTCTTTAGTGCTCACTAATCACAGAAAACAATTAGTTAATGTTCAATGTAGCTATTCACCACCAATAGTTGATTTCACCACCTGTGCTGAAATATGGATTAACTCCTTCCCTTATTATCATGAATTAACTCAGTCTAATGCCACAAAAAATATCCTGAGTTAAACTAGAGCTAGAATGCTTTTCTAGTTGAAACTTTGTCACCCAGAGTTTATTCATGTACTTAGTGCAATAACATCGGCTTCATTAGTAAACCGGGTGAGGTGGTGCAACACATTGGACTCGTATTCAGGAGGATCCGAGTTTGATCCCTGGCTCTGGCCATTCTTATTTCAGATTTCCATGGTCTCCCGAAATCGCTTTAAGTGAATGCAGGAGTGGTTTCTTAACAAAGGCTATGGCCGACTAGTCTCCCAGTTCCCATCAATGTATCAAGTTGTGTGTCAGTTTCGAATGACCTCACTGTGTCAATGAGACGTAAAGCCCACTTACCATACTTTAACTTCATTAACAAATATACATACAACAAATGTTTTCAATTAAATCTACGGAATTTAATTTGTAAGGGAAGAGGTTAATGATGTTTTCTGTCTGCTAAGTTAGCTAGTTTACTTTTAGAATACTTACACAGTTACATATAAGTACCATGTCATGAAAACATTTTAAAACAAAGTAACTTACAGTTTAATACTTGAAAACTGAATAATTACCATAAACTATAGTATTATATACAAAGCATCACCTTCGTGATGAGTATTTATCCCTGCTACGAGACCGATGACTTTTGCCACGTTTATGCTTGTAATACTTCTTCTTGTATGAATAATTACTGCCACTGTCTGAATCACATTCTGATGAACTTCTTGACCTGACAACAGTAAATAATGATTTATGCATTACAGATTCTGCACTTGCAATATAATAAATCCAACAGTCAACAACCACTACCACCCTGTAAAGTTTACATAGCATGAATCTCAGTAAAACATTTGAGGTGATTCCATATACATACGTCATGTTGAAAATACAGTGTGTACAAAATTTATGAATTAACTCTTAACTCCAGAGAGTGGCAAAGTCCACCTAAACCATCACATAATGGGAATTGTGGCAGATAATGCTGTTGGTCCGAGAATTTTCTCAGGTATATTCCATTAACCACCCCTGCATTCCACTGCTGCTCAATACTCATTTTGTATACCCTTACAAACACTAACATCCTTGATGTTCAAGGATACTGCCTGTCTCAGAGCCCTGAGTCTGGCAAGGATAGAGATTTACATAATAAATTATATTCCACTGGGTTCAGCCACCTTTCAAGATATCACTTTTAGATTAAATTTTTAACATTAAGAAAACCAGAATATTGCTACCGGATTAAAAATGTATGGAAATATTTATAAGAAAAGGGGATATTCCACATGAAAACATCAAATTAAAAATCAAATTAATGCTGCACAATTACTGATATTGATCAAAAAATTTTGTGTGTTACTTTATCCTACTGGTAAAAGAAAAACATTAATTTTGAATTTTATTTTGAAAGGCTTATGTACTCGACAATAGTAAAAATAACAGAATGGGACAACTTGTGTTTTAAAGCTAGTATATTCCTTTTTTTATTAAGAAAAATCAAACTTAATTTTCCCTAAAATTAGTGACCATTTCTTTCTAGGGAGGAAGTCTTCTAACAAAGTAACTTTGGTGAAGCTCACTGTTCTACAACATGTAGACTCTCAGCACACAACAATAAAGATCTCAAAATGTAACTTTCGGTGAAGCAGGATGGGGTGTATGAAAACATAAAAATTTTTTCAAAATATAAATGAAAAGTACAAGTATCAAGCAATTAAATGATACTAAGAACAGCAAAATAAGTGATTTTTTAAAAACATTACAGCTTGTTGCATGAACCTCTGAAATATGCGAAACTTACTTGCAGAGTGTATAAAAAATTGCTAACATTGGCCGCTTGCAGATAAAATACTTGGTTGCATAGGTAACAAAGTGATTCTCAAACAGTGGCAAAGCGTGTTCACGTTAGAAGAGACGGTATTAGATCCAACTATACATTGTAGCATGGATATTAACGTTCACGCTGGACAAAACCAATATTTTTAATTTGCTTTGACTGAATCAGAGTTATTGGAAAATACATCCCTTCATCTTACATGCTACTGGCTGGTTCGTACACCTACTAGCCTAATGGTTCAAAAGACATTAAGTGTTGTGTATAATCATTGATTGCCCAGTGCCGCATTCCTTGGACCTCATCTAAGGTCCGCCAGTGTTCTCAATTGTATATACACTAAAACTATGGTGGTGCCCATTATATTAACAGAAACAGTACATTACATTAAATAAAAGTAAATGCTTGTTCGCCAGTTAGTTTCATTACTAAAAAAATAATTAGCTGATAGCCTAGACGGTAGACCTTTTATACTAGGTTTACATAATACAATGCAAAATATGAATCAACTTGACAACAATTTGCTTACCTTTCTCGTCCCCTGCCACTGCTTTTTTTCTTTCTACGTCTATCACTCCATCGACTCGAGTCAGAATCACTTGAATACTTACTCATTTATTCTTGAAATGTCCTAAAATTGATTAACTGAGAGTAAAATCTGAGTTAGCATGTATTGGCATACATTTTTATGTAAATAATTTAGTAGCTACTAATTTAAGCTTTCTGTTATAAGCTACCTATATCAACAGTATAAATGCAAAATATAGACAACACTACATATAAACACCAACAATATTGATACAAGATTAGAAAAATTTGACATGTGGGCAATTCTTTGAGTGCTTTGGGATAGAGGTCTTATAATTAGAAATAAAAGAGTTGAATTAAGTTATTGATTTACTAGCTCACAAAGCTTATAAAAATACACAAACAGCAATCAACAATAACTTTCACAACACCCTTAATTATGCACACAATTACTACTGTGCCACAGAAACGTTAATTAACTTTGACAATTAAAGAACAAAAATATTTACCATTAATCAAAGACTAAAAATCACAGTAAAAGTTCAGTCATATAGCCAATCAACAATCTTTCAAATAAGAACAATGTACAACCTTAACAGTCCGAAGTGGTGATGGCTCTCCATATGCTGCGTAGCACCCTGAGTGCACCACTATCTTCACTCCTGAGGTCTTTGGTTGGACTCCCGTCGCGCAGCTCCTTGTCCGTCGACCCTCAGCAGCAGTCATCTTGTTCCGCCCAATACTAATCCAAAGGTATGTGCAGCCTCACAGTAGACTCTGACGTCACCAAGATGTCTTCACCAGTCTCTCTCCATAAGCATAGCACCTTCCTCTAGCACGACCAAAAGCGAACTATCCCCAAATATGTTGATTCGGGGCTTATATACCGGCCAAACTCCCGGGATTCATCTAATTACAGGGTTATAAAATTAGACATTACATCATGCTTGGGGAGTGACTTGAGCCTCGTAGAGTTAAGGCACAGTTGAAACAGGTCTCTATGACGTAGTTTCGGCGTGACTTCCACCAAGTAGCCTTCCGACTTGTGAATTATGGGCTAGTCCATAAGGTTTTTTGTCACATCTTCCAACAACCCGACCATCAGTGACACAGCATGTAACAATATAGTAATACTTGTTTAATTTGAAGCTACAGAAATGAAGGAGAAAAAAAAAATTACGAACTAACAAAAAATTTTAATCAAGGAAAGAGCGGAGCCGAAAATATGTTTAATGATACTGGCTGATGGGCCAAGAGTCTCGATTCCCAGATGGGGAGGTCAATATTTACAATTGCCTCTCTGGGTTCAGGACTGGATGTTGTGTCCCTCCCCCATTATATACATACTGCAGAAGACAAGGCGAACCACCACCATAGAATCATGTCTACCTCACTCTGTTCTCCTCCACACTCTGAATTTTCTCACTGTTGTTGTTTCTCCTTCCCTTGTAAGTAGGGTTACCAGACGTCCTCTTTTACCCGGACATGTCCTCTTTTCAGTGCATCCCAAACTGTCCGGCGGGATTTCAGAAAAAATGGGCCAAATGTCCTCTTTTTCAAGAACAGACAGCCAAGATGTACTTTTTATAATAGGGTCCCTGTGTCACGAAATGTTTAGCAACGGTGCCGACAAGCCTCGCCTTCTTTGCTTTGGAAATTGTTACGTTGTTCGATTGTTATACATATGTTTACAGAAAGTGCGATTGTCAGCCTATATTGAATACTATTTCACTCTGTTTTATTTTGTAGTGCTAATATACTTGTATTTTATTTCTAGAAATTATGTTTGCTTTTTTTAAATTTACTCTACTAAACTACAAGATAATAAAGTAACTGATTTATACATTTTCATTAAAAAATGTTTATGTTGTACTTCAAATGTTTTTTAAGTGTCCTCTTTTTTAATGCTTTGAACAAGTATGTATCCTCTTTTTGGGTTACACTGCTGTGGCAACCCTACTTGTAAGCCTATTCCTTATTCAGCTGGCAACACAATCTCTCTCTCCATTTTGACCAGTCTTTCCACTCTCCTTCCATCCTAATACTGCATTATCATTGTGTAAATCAATACACCTTTTATTTAACTTCACAGTTGACTGACTCCTTTCAGCACTCTTCCCAGCATACCCAATGCCCAAGGTAAATATAATATATTAGGTAGGCCATTCCCGCCTTCTGTTCTCTCATTGGCTGCCCACATGTGATGTAGCTAGGAGAATACCGAAACGTTTGCAGCAAGTAAAAGCTTGCGTGTCAAAAATACTTAAAATACTTTAAAACTAAAAACATCATAAATCAAAAACCATTTACTTGATTGACTTGAATATTTTTACAGTATCTTTATGAATTGTCCTGCAAATGATAGTATATGTTACATTTCTATATAACCATTAGCTAATTAAATTTTTTTTTAAGTGCCCCATTTGCTACTGACGGGAAGAAAATGCAAATTATTGTAAACAAGGAACTTTTTTTTGTTTATGGAGATAGATAGGGGGTATCAGCAAGTGAAATAGAAGAGGAAACTCCATATTAAATACTGATGCCCTTTTTGAAGAATTCCGTTAATGGACAATTTTTTGGTGCCCGGTAGAAGTTGGAGAAAATTTCATCCGTGTACGGGCTAGACAAAAGAGTCGACCACATGATACTTCTCTCTCTGTTTACCAGCACAGCTCTTACGTTAATTTTAATTATAGTCTGTCTCATGAAAGAATTCCATATTTTGACATTTCTCTTCTGAGAAATGTACCTGGCTGTTCCATTGTTTGGAGCTTTAAACCTACCTGGCTTCCTGGAAAAGCAAGGTCTCCGCAATCCTGTTTACAGACACACTTCTCAGAAGTGAACTGTTAAAATATGTAATTCTTTCATGAGATAGACTATACATAATATGTATAGTTATTGCGTACACAAAAGGTATTTAATTACAAATACCACCCAAAAAAAGCATTGGACCAAATACATACACAAGAAAAAATATAGTTCTGACAAAACAATTACAGTGCTTTAAGTGTATTTACCTACTACTAGTGATGTTCCTAAAAATTTTTCTGTGATTTAGGCTACTTTACTTTTCTAAATCTTATTAATAAAAAAAAACACAACAATTATAATGGCAAAACGTTGATAGCACAGAGTACTATGGTGGTACAATATTTCTAGCAATGTTGCAATGAATTTGCTACAAATATTAAGAAAAACATACGTTACGTACAGTCACAGCTAAAAGTATTTTTAAAAACTTTATAACAATGCTTGTAACAACTGCTACGGACATGTGCCAACTAAGCTGTCAACCCAATGAAGCAAATACATAATCAACAATTAGTTTTACTTTGTTTGCTAAAAACATAGTTACAAAAATGTGTTATTTACTATGTTATGACCTGCGCAAATGGCCCTGTATGTTAATAGTATTGCAGGTGTAATTTCATCTCAACATATGTTGTACTAGGCTTATATATCCTACCACCGCAATGAGGTGGAGAAAATAATGTTAGTAAAAATACAAAAATTTAATAATGTTATAAACTCTCTTGGCAAAAAAGTTAGTGACATGTTTGCATAATGTTATTTTTGTTAATGAAAATGTCCGCCATATATTGTTGGAATAGAATGGTATGGAAATTTGATTGAAAATACATGAGGTAGTCCTAAGAGTTAATTTATCAAATCTCATTGGTAATCTTCTTGGAGGAAATGTACAAAACAAACTCTAGAACTATCGGGATTAAACGTGTCACTTTGCTTACAGCGAGATACCCACAGTCGTCTTAATATCTATATTTTTAGGAAATCTGTGGTATAAAATGCCAGTAGACTTTGACCCCCAATTAGTACACTATGCCATAGCACAGTTAACTTTATAGTTAGATGTTTAGCACATCTTTAATACATCAAGTCTTGTAATGAGCATGAACTGCAAACCGCAAGTTCATTGCATTCTGCACTAAAGCTATTTCAAAGGCTGGAACCTTCCCTGTTACGTCAGCAGCAGGGAGCTAGCTGAGTGAAGAAAGCACTGGAAAATAGAATACACTACAGTGTTGATAACATTTTCTTGGTCATTTTTGTAAAGGTAGGGCATATCAGTCAATAAATGTTAATAATTTTTACTAGCAATATTATTATCAAACAGAGACATTTGTACAGGTCATAACATAACAAGTAACACATTTTTTTTGTAATTATTTCTATTTTGCTGTTTTATATTTTAAACTGTGCTTGCAACATGTCTTCCATAATATTAGTAGCAAATTTGTTGCGATTTTGCTCAAAATACTGCACGAGGTAGTGAAACTTTAAGCAAAGGAAAACACTGGAAACAGTAATGCACTCAATGCACTCCTTCCTTTCACAACTACCCTCTCTACCTACTTTATTAACCTAAAGTCAGCCTGGAACACCACTCCTAGGTACTTATATTTTGCTGCCTCTGCTAAGTTATATACCACTACTGACCAATCTCTTCCTTGTAGGCCTTGGCCTATTACTTACTTACTATTTTTACTAACCACATTTAAGTAACCTTTATCTTATTCTCAATAGTTCATGTCAGTATCCTGTCCATATAAGTTGTTCCCACAGCCCACCTCTGTATAGAGCACACAATTTTATTTTGCCAACAATTCCCAAACCTATATTATTCACCATTACGGTGGACAACAAATGACCCAGCACACTTCTCAGCGACACGCCTGATGGTATCTCTCCTTTCTCCGCTAACGATTCTCCACATCCTCTAGCTGCAAAGAAACTTGAGCACTACAATCCCTAGTCTATCTGGCCCCACTGCCTTATTGCACTGCAATTTCTTAATCAACCCATCTAGGCCTATATCATTCATCCTCACACCACATATTTAGTAAAATCTTTGTTCTCAACAGGCGCCTAGTTCAAATTGTCCTTTGCCTCGTACATTGACAAATACTGAGCCTATAGCACTTAAGATTTTACCCAGTCATCTGCTGCAGCCCTGCCGTTCGTTAAGTCTCAATGGTTGGATCACTTGTGGATGGAGAACAAAATTAAAATAAATGTGAGAAAGACAAAGATTGTTAGGTTTACGAGGAAGATGGGTAGACGTATATAGATGGGAAGGGCAGGAGATTTATTTAAATTGTTCAGAGAAAGCTAAAGAATACAAGTACCTAAACATTATGATGGAGAGTGACTTACGGTGTAGAAGGCGGTAAATATCAAGAATCACTACTCATTGTGTACTGGCCAAACTACTGATTTTAGACATGTAGTTTATTGATGAAAAATGTTTCCAGTGACGTTCTAAGTAGTCCTACGTAAAAAAAGGTTAGTTAAGGTTAGGCTATGTTAGGTTAGGTAACCTAACTATACCTATACGTTAGGTCAGGTTAGGTTACCTAACCTAAACTAACCTTAAAAACCTAACCTAACAATTTTTTTTACATAGGACTACTTAGAACGTCAATAGAAACATTTTTCATTAATAAATTATCTGTCAATAGTTTGGCCGGTACACGACGAGTAGTGATTCTTGATATTTACCCGGGAGCTGAGAAAGTGCAAAAACAGGCGGTAAGGTGGGTGAAAGATAGATGGAGAAGGCAAGGGCAGGCTGGTGAGGACGTAGGAACTTTTCGCCATCTGAGATGCTAAAGGAACTGGGGTGTAGCTCGTTGAAGGAAAGGAGAAGTGTGATAATGTATGGATAGATTACACCTATTAAACTCGTGAAAAGTGATGAATGTCTTACCTAACACATGAAGTACATTGCTAAACTCACCGAACTACAAACTACACATAAGATAATATTCATCTAATTTCATCACCTCAGTTTTAACATAAACAATCTGTGCTAACTGCTAATAGTTCCTGATTTTTTTTATCTGCGTAAAGCAATTACACAAAATATGTAAACAATAACATGAGCTCCCGCTGGGCTGAATCGAACGAAATTTCTCGAGATGTTCGATTATTCTGTGCTCTCGAATATTTCGAAAGATCATTTCCCTAAAGGCGTATTTTAAGGGTTGAATTGGTAGCGGTACCTGTGAACAGAGCATTTTAGCACTCCTGGGGGTCTATTCACTAACTTTTAAGGTAACCGTAACTTGAGAGTTACGGCCAGTCACTTTAACATTTGCCGTAAATTTTCCCGGAGCGATTCAGTAAGCATTTTGCTTACCTTAACTTGAAAGTGAGCGACCGTAAGTTAACAGATGGGTTGTACGGTGGTGTTAACTTACTGGCTTGCCGTAACTTGTTTACAAATGTGTAAAAAATCATGGCGGATTAGTGAGGTTATAACATTTCACAGTCCGAATTGACGATAGTGTAATTAATTTATGTTGGATTTGCGAAAAATCCACCGTAACTTAAATCATTATTATTATAGATGGTAAAACCGTACAGCTCGTGTGTATATTCGTCTTAATAAAATATTCGTACAGAGAACAGTATCTGCCGAGTGACGAGCCGTATTTTTGACGTAATTATCGGTGTTGCATATTCAAGATGTTAATTA
>PNEQ01096422.1:0-41636 GCA_003012365.1 Medauroidea extradentata
CCCCCCCCCCCCCCCACTTGCTAGTATCCATTTAAGTCTGCGTACAGTAAACAGATTACAGATGAACTAGGCTATTTATGGCAATGTGAGTTGATGTCAACCATACTGAAGAAATGCCCTTGGACAACCTTGTTTGGTGTGTGGAGAGCTACAATAATTTAAGTCAGTAATTAGCTTCCAAAGAGCACAGAAACTCCTACATGTTTGTGTCAACATGGACTTGCCTTAGTGGCCAGCTTCTGTGGTGAATACTGATAAGGTTAGGCACCTTGCAATAAAAGAAACTGTTGAAATAAACATTTACTATTAACCAACTGAACAGTCCTCATCATACATGACAATATTTACTAGTGAGCGACTCTGCTCACAACTTTAAGACAGACCCAACTAAAACAAAAGAACTCTACGAAATAAGAGTTGCCAACATTTAAACGTTAACATGACAAAACTAAATAGAAATATTATTCATTGTCACCAACAAATACACTTATTCCAAAGTTGTTCAGTTTTTTAATTCTTATGTCAACAAGTGTTTCTAAAACTTAAACTCTACAAAGTTATGAAAGTTGTGTTTCACATATAACATGAACACATCATAATCATATAAAATCCATATAAACATTTCCCTTAACACATTTGGGAACTTTAATTTAATCAGTAAGTTTATTTCTGTATTCATTCCTAGTGTCATGTTTTTTATTTAACTTTTTGTGTTCTATGATTTGCGAGGTTTTGGTGCATCCTACTGGACATGCGTAAGCCTCCTCAGTTGGATTCTAGTGGCCTGTAAGGGAGATTCGGCACAGGCCACTATGGAGACCAGCATTCATGACGGGAGAGTCTATATACGTACTCCCATGCGCAAGTATATTTGTGAAGGTGAAAGGGGAGAGCGTAGAAGCCCGGGTGATTTGTCATATGACCCTGAGTATTCTAGATATGCTCTACTGAGTGCCAATAATCCACCTAATTGGCTGGCGTCTAGTCAGGAAATTGCATCGAGATATTGTCATGCCGTGAGAAATTTCACCTCTAATCCTCTCCACAGCCTCTAATCCCGTCAAGTTAACCACCGAAAACAGATTTTCCTTTGTGCACACACATGGGAGCTTGTGTTTGTTTAATTTTTACGTGCTCTTTATGTTTCCCATCTGCAGCTATCTACCCTGCTAGATCTGAGTAGATCCAGTGAAGAGATTGAGTTGAACATTTATAGGTATCAGACGAAGATAGATTGTACTCGCACCTGGTTTTCAAATGGTGTTATTATAATATCAACTCTATAGAGTAGACGGAGTAAGGCACTTTGTAAGCATCTTTTAACAATGATATGCTGTTTATTTATAAACGAAGATACACATTTTGGTACATACTCATAAATAAGAAATTATGAGTGAAAACACACATATCTCACAAGAGCACTGGCCTAAATTAAAATTTTATTTTGTGCCCATTTAAATGATTACCAGCGAACAATATGTCATCTAACTAACATTATAACAATAGCGGCACCAACCCCATATTAATTCAGTAAATTAAGAAATGTACAAAATTGCTAATATTTTTAAATTACGTTTCCTTACTCATACTAATGACTATACAGAATTCATATTTGATTGCATAATGTAAAGATAAAACAGATATTTTACATATGGCTGTAAAACAAATATTAAAATTTTAAAATATTTTCTTACTGTCAATGCTGGGAAATGACTAATATTATTCTTGGAAGTATTCAGTACTTACATGTTCCTGCTTCATCTGAAACACAAAAAAATAAAAGATATTTACAAATTTGGCACTAAATTAAATTGTTTGTTATACAAACTATAGGCTACTGTTATCTGCACACCATCTACCAACTATCACACTTAATACTGGAGACGTATATTTCATTTGATCCCCTAATTTCTCGACCATGGCACGTAAATTTGAATCATTGTGTTCCCAAAAACTGACACCAGTGACTAAGCTTTACTCCAACAGTAAATTGTACCATGCATGAAATTCACCATAAGTAGGAGAGTTTAGAGTTTCACCACCAAAACTGCCATTCTCATGACTTTCTCCAAGCTGACAATACTATACTTTTTTTTAAATTAATAAAATGAACAGTTTTTATCTTTTGGTTTTCCAAATACTTTTCTGCTTTCTCACTGGAAGAAATACATTATTATTTACAATTCTCTTGCTACACCAAAACCTCAAACTAAAAAATAGCCATACCTACTCTTTCTGTTATACATGTAATGCATAGTGTATGAAAAGTTACTTGCAGGAAAGAGTGTGAAAGAGCAAGGTTGGTAAGATTGTGAGATGTATCAAGCTGCTGGCACAAGGAAGTGTGAGAGAACGGGTAAAGAGACTAGTATTGTACGTCTGGTACTAAAGTTAATAAAGAAAATACAAACATACTGTAGTAGCTTGAATATTTCTTGTTGGCATTTTTGTAATACATTGGCTCAAATGCTGACCGACATAATTACTTATACTCAAAACAAAAAACAACTATGTACATAATTCCAGGGAGCAAGGTTACCTACTCAAGTACATATGAGCAAAATAAGGACTTATAACACTGACATTTGCAATAAAAGAAGCATAGTAAATATTTTGTTAGCCCAAGCAGCCAGCAAGCCAATTGGCCATGTTCTGTTACTTCTGATTTCATTGATTCAGTAATCTCAGCCACGTCATCAGGTGTTGCGATACTGCTGATGCCACTAAAAGTGATTTTTGCAGCCTTTAGGGTGAGAACCTTGTGCGCGGCTGCATGACTGAGTACTGAGATTACAGGAGCTGCAGAGGTTGTGCAGTGTTCATAAAATACGTGTTGTTCTGAATTTTAAAAATGAGTGAAGAATTTACTGTTGCGGAAGCTTGAGATAATTACACAGTTTTTGTTTTCTGTGGAAGCTGCACAAAAAGGAAAAGGTAGTAAGACAAAACGCAATAAATAACTGTACTAAACAAGATTGTTATTTGCTCAGATGAAGTGTTGGATTCGGACACTGAATCAATTAACTTGACCAAAATACGTACATTCTCTACAAACTCATCATCTGTCATCTCCACCATTTTTATAGAATACCTAAATTGTTAGTTAATTGTTTTTATCAACAACATCTTGGATTACAGAACTACTAATTGTTCTTAAACTATTCTCCCTGGGACAAACACAATTTTCGCTGAGAAGTGAATCAGTTCCGTTACTGCTGGAAAAAGCTTGGTGGTTTCAGCAGTAACAGAATACAGCCAGTGTGTCTGACCTAGTGACTAGTTGTGTTTCATCTAAGCTGTCACCATATCATAGAGAGAGTATAACATAGTATGTAAGTACACACTGCTATACTCACAGGTCCCGTCAATGGACAGCTTGAGCTGTTCGGTGTTCTTGTAGCCGAGCATGTTCACCTGGCCATCCGTCACAGTTGCAATGTCCGACAGCTCCTCGTCTGTGAAGTGGTTGAAGCCAAAGCTGAAAACTGCCTTGCAGTTCTTCTTCATGGACCGCAGGGTGCTCCGGTACGACTCCCCCTGGTTGGGTCCTCCTATGGCCGCAACTGCCCAAACATGACATACACACTTAGCATTTATTTTAGTAGGCTTAAATCATAGTTCTCCAAAAACTGACACATCTAATTAAGATAATCTGTCTCCTTTGTATGCATCTAACAACATGTTGGTTTGGGAATGTACAACATTAATTATTTATGAGTGTACAATATGTAATTTGTGTACTATACTCAGAAATATAAAGAAATAATTTATTTGCGATGATAATATCATAATGTATATATATTTCACTGTCTTTATATTTATATATATATATATATATATATATATATATATATATATATATATATATATATATATATATATATATATATATATATATATATATATATATATATATATATATATATACACACACACACACACACACACACACATCTTTGTGTGTATGTATGTTCCCTATGGACTCCAAAACCGGTGTAGCGATTTTCATGAAATTTTCAGGCAATCTTCAGATTAGCCCAGCGAATGATCCTGTGAAGTTTGGTAGCGATCAGATCAACAGATTTTTTTTTTTGGCTTTTTGCCAATTTAGTTATATTTTCCATATAGGAGAGACTTGGAAGTGTGCGGCATGTCAATGTATAGACTTCAATTCTTAGTTATAGATAATTAGTGCTACTCAAGTGAATATTATTTGTTAAATTTGAAATGGGAGCAGATATCATAAAACCATTGTATAAGTTTATTTTAGTCTATCTCATGTAATTTTTCCATATTTTGACATTTCTATTTTGAGAAACGTGGCTGGCAGTTCCGTTGTTTAGGGCTTTAAACCTTCTTGGCTTCCTGGAAAAGCACGGTCTCTACAATCCTGTTTACAAACACACTTCTCAGAAGTAAACTGTCAAAATATGGAATTCTTACATGAGATAGACTGTAAAAATTGTGTTTACTATGAAACTTATTTTTTTCATAGCGAAAAATTATATAATTTTGGTTTATTATCAACTTTAATGACATTTCTTGAAGTGAATTAGCCTAAATTATATAAATTCTTCACTAAAAAATAATTTTCAACAAGTGTAATTAACAGTTTCACGATATCTTCTCCTATCTAGAATTTAAAAATATTTTTTAAGAAAGAAATAAACCAGCGTAAATAGGAACCAGTGACCTTAAATCCTCTGTGGCTCACAAATAGGAACCAGGAACCACCTCTGTGCCTCACAAATTTCTACAGTACAGTACTGTGTATTCCTACATAGTGCCATTATAAGATTATTATTGTAGCTAAATAAATTATTAAAATGGACATTAGCAAACTGACGAGCAAGTGTGCATAGTATTTATGCATGTATATAAATAAATATTGTATGAGGAGATACCCGTAGGGCCAGTATATCACAACCTGGATATAGACTTAAAAGACTGGACACTGACGTCTGTTTGCCCTGGAGGATGGCATGAAATGAGTCCTACAATGGAGAGGCACCAGAGTGAGAGAGGCGGGGAAGTAGGAGATTCCCGAGAAAACCAGTCGACCAGCATCATTGTCCGGCCCAATTCCCACATGCACAAACTTGGGGACAGACACTGCCGGGAGTCAAACATTGATTGCAGTGGTGTGGGAGGTGAAAGTTCTAGTCACAGCGATTACTGCAGCCTCTGCTTAATCAGGTTATTTCTTTGATACTTTGATAGTAACTAAATATACTTACTTTAACGAATGAAGCTGTAGTAATTTTAATGTATTTATTTATTAAAATATAAACGTATTTAAATACAAAGCTCATTTTGTTAAGTGGGTTTTCACTGGGGTTTGAACATAAGCCTCACCAGTCAAAAATGTTCCTGAATGTAGCATGGCAGAGATTTTCTCGGGACAGTCCAGTTTTCTTCCCCAACAACATTTCACAGTTACTCCACCTCAGATTTATCTTGCCTAATCCAATGAATTGTCACGGTTTTAGAATGACAGATTAGCCTCTCGGTTAGAGCAACTCACCGCAAATGACATTGTTTCATCTCAACTGCAGTTGTATGAATTCTTTATAATAAAGTTTACACAGATGGTAGAGGACATTACAGTACGGCAGTAAACCCCTGTTGAAAATACGTACCTATTTCAGACACCATGAACCCTTGAATAAGTAATAAGTGTACAAGCAATATACCTATATGCAAACTTCACCAAAATTTCACATCATTGTCATGCAATTCCTAAGAATAACTGTTTTAAGGTGTAAGCTGTTCCTAATATGTGTACCTTGTTTATGTAAATAACACTGCATTTTTCACTATTCATTATTTAAATCAAATATACAAACATTTGAATCCTCTACCAACTTCAGTATGTTAATTCTAAATGTAAGAAACATTCTATTTATGTAAAGTTTGCATGCATGCGGGAACACAGTGCAAAAAGTTATTTTTTTTATGCATGTTGAGGGGCAAGGAGTGAAGCAAGCAGAAGGTGATGTGGTTGTATGCAGTCTGCTGTGTGTGTACTCACAGACGATCATGTCGTCACGGGCCATAAGCCAGTGGGTGGCGTCGTAGAAGGCCTTGCTGAAGTCGCGACGCCCGCTAGTGCCACCCTCCACCTTCACATGTTGGGAGAAATAAGTGACGAAATCACAGGGCTGCTCTCCCTCCAGGCTAAGCACCGTCGTGGCACTGTCGTTCATCACCACCACCAAGAACTGAAGCCGTCGTGTAGGGTCGTTCGGATCTGGCCTGCACCATCACACACTATTCCTCCTTCAACACTCTTACATAGAGGGCCTTTTATGCTAGGACCACGACAACTCATCAATTCTTATAGTGCCGTCAGTAATAGGACAGCTCATATTCTAACTAGGGATGCTCACAAGGCCTTTATGCTTACTTTAATTTTGCTATATTCAATTTGTGCGTAGTAATTTTTATCCTTTATATGTTCAACTGCAAACTATACATGCCTTTACTGTCTCTAGAAGGTTAGGATATTTATATACTACCACAGCTTGATAGTATTGTAATCCCATATTTTAAGTCTAATGTACATCAACGTACACAATGTATGTCACATGAATGAGATGAATAGTGAACCGAACCTTGCTAATACGCAATCTGTCCCAATCAGAAGTACTGTAAGTAGTTGGGAAGCAAAATCTTTAAATAACATGAAAAAGGAGCAACTCGCAACTACCCTCTCGCAGTATGGTGACAAGTGAGGACTTGACACTTGACAGCAGCGCACCAAGTTGTATGACCTCATAATGGTGGTAATTCTGGCTTCTTATTATTTATAACAAACAAGCAATAGTCAGTTTCAGGATAAACCATCAGGATAAACCAGTTGCTGCACATGCAGCCTTCCACAAACATTCTTTTAATTCCTGACATAACACCAGAGAGGTGAGGGTCTTATCACCCTCAGACAACAGTGCAGAACTCAGGTACTGGGAACCAGCCCATCAGTACAGTACAAAATCGAGACAGCCACCAGACATCAACTTACAATAACTTTCTTTCAAATTTCCCACTACACCCTAGTACCTCCCTCGTCTGTTGGGTGTACTAGTTACCAACCACCACTTACCACCGACCATACTGCCATGTGTAATTGTTCGCCGCCAGAGAAAACTGGCTTGGCCAGTGAATCGCGACAGTGCAGCCGCACAAAACATGTGACGTCCATCTGTATTGTCCTACCTGCAAGTATGGTTCTGTAAGTACTTGTGTATTTCTGTCCACATGTTTTAGTAATTAGTAGCCTAGCTGTCATTTCCTTCCTTTAGGGTACTCTTTGTGATTCCGCTTTGTCAGTTCAGTTCCTTGTGCACCTCTTGAGACCTACTGTTTAATAGACAATCAAAGATAATTTGGCAACATCTGAGTTCGAGTCCTCAGACTCGTGGAACACAAGCAACTTGAAAAAATTGTCATCAAAACTCAACCTATACGAAATACCCAACCTACACAGCCTAAGAGCTGAGTCAAATATTTATAATCTCAAACAATGATAGAATTTGTAACTAACAATGTCAACGTCGACAAGAAATTTAACTACAGTTTCATCCTTGGTAAATATGCCCTGACTGCAATTACACTTTCGGGGAAATAACATAAAAATTGCTAAACATTTATGCAGATAAAGAATGTTCTGTTTGAATTTTTAAAAAATGTTTTAAACCCACTAAGTTCAAACTCTGATTAAAGTAATCTTGTACTAACTAAAATGAGCTGTATTTCAAAAGCTTGGATTAATAAAACTTGAATCTTCACAGTATGGTTCAACTGTTTCGTACTTACCTGAAGAGTGAAATGAGGGTGCCGACCAAGTAACGCTGCACATTAAAGTCGTCTTCTGATATCCGGTCTGTGTTGTCGATGATGAAGACTGCACCGGCAGCTGTTTCCACGTGTGACTTCACGAGAGCCTTGATTGCGCCATCAGGCTCTAGGGTGAATGACATAAAACTGGCATCAAGGTTGGTAGCTACTCCAACTTACACACAAGAACACTGTGTGGTATTAAGTTGTCTATAGGGCTAGACTCGGCAAATACACAGCAGTAAAGAAAATAATGCATTAGTACATCTATGCGATCAGAAAAGTGAAGGTAGAAGACCATCTATGTGTTATGTACCGTGTTATGATGTTGGCAGTAGTGTGTGTGTGATGCTGAGTAACTGTGATGGCGCGAAACAACCGCACCTTATCTCGTTTCGCGCCATCACAGTTACTCAGCATCGCACACACACTACTGCCAACATCATAACACGATACATACCGTTATCGAAACAACCGCACCTAAGCTTGTTTCGCACCATTACAGTTACTCAGCATCGCACACACACTACTGCCAACCTCATAACACGGTACATAACACCTCCTCCCCTTTAAGAAAACTTTCCTCCAAACCCATATAAATGTACATAAAAATTGCAAAGATTATCAAATAAAGGCAGTGAAATTTGATTCCTGGAATGCGGAGTAAATATGGAGGAAATTATATGCAGTCAGAGAAAATATATGTTACTGGCACTACATATTCCATGGGGTGGATAACTTTCTGAGGATTCGGGTTATACCTCAGAGAGGCTGATGTATGTATATGTATAGTGTGACATACACATTCACTGGTAGACCAAAAGCCCATAATTCTGATAAACCAGAGTTATGGTGCGTCCAGTTTAACATCAATGTGTTCTAAAGATACACCAATGAAATTTTATGTTCCACTTCCTGATGTACTGTAGTTGCGCTAAAGGGATATACTGAGAATCTTTAGCAATGAAGTGTGAGATTCTCTTAGAAACTGATGTAAGATCTGGTGTATTTCTATAATACCTTCTGGCAGGGTCACAATTTGGGTGGGAGAAGGCCAGAGTGAAGGGTGGGTTGGCTACTCGAAAAGCAAGACAGTCTTGTCGCCCTCCGGCCCGAGGAATGGACGAGATGACCTGAGATGAGTGTGGAAGAGCGGTGAAACGAGAAAGGCAGGGGAAACAAGAGTTCTCCAAGAAAACTCAATGGCTAACAGCATGAGAAAAATCCGGGCCCGAATCCACCAGGAATCCAACCCAGATTGCTTAGGTGGGAGGTCTAACCCCTCAAGCATCGTGTCTCCATGACGATCAAATAATATTTATAATTACATATTGTGTTGTTTGAATGTGTAAAGCCAACGCTAGCTTTGCTTATCTGTAACAATTTATTAGATAAAATGTTGCAGAAGTTGTACCTGGCAGCTAAAAAATCCAAGCAAGAGTCATCCTAATTGTTGTTATTGAGATCACAATATAAAAAACTACTTTAAATTCTTCCAACTAAAATATTCAATGATTCGTTCCAAAGGGCAAAATTACATTTTACCTATAAATTTTCAGACTGACACAAAATTACCTACTTTTTGCATCAATTATATTACAAAATACAAATTAATTTTTTTGGCTTCTAATTTACATTTTCATTTAATATTAGTTTACCAGGTTTGTAAATGCCCGCTAACAACTTTACTGCTTTGGCAGATGAAAACTGGTGAAAGGAGAAAGGAATCAGTAGGGACTGTATTATGGCATCATTCCAGAACTGGTCTGGCCTGATTTCAGACTGTCCAGACTTTCGAAGTGAGAGAAGAGTGAAAGAGTGATGGTCCCATGGTGCATATGAATGTATGGTCCGTTGGTGCATATGAATGTATGGTCCCTTGGTGCATATGAATGTATGGTCCCTTGGTGCACATGAATGTGTAGAATTTGAATTTGTGATATGGTAAGGGTGCAGTGTCTTACAATAATTTTAAAAAAATTATAGTCAATGTGATGGCTATTGTAGTGAGGGAAAGTTCATGAACTTCGTAACCTCCACCGTTGATTAGCCCCTGAGTGGGACGAGCTATGTAAACAAGCAGCAGAAGTCCTCACCGACACACTGTGGCTCCTCGATGGAGTCATGCGCTCCCCGCCAGCCATTCTTATCGCACATAATCTTCCTGGAGCCCATCACAATCTGCTCGTTGGCGCACATGCGCCAGCACCGCTTGCCAATTGTGCGCTCGTCCACCCCTTCGCCCATCAACCAGTCGCAACGCCAGTTGTGCCTATCCTGTTCCGTCTCATCGTACTGCTTCGGACATGCTGAAGAGAGACAACACAACACATGGCTGGGGTCAGGCATGGTGGAGGTCTATACTTCTGTTCGAGGTAATCTACCTTAGCCAATCACTGCTAAGTTAATTTCTGAACATTCCTAGTAGTATGACCCCTTAGCAATACATCTACAGTATATGGTTTTTCAGCCAAACAATATGATTACTCTAAAATATGATGTGAAAGATTGTTTATTTGTTTATCTATCACAGAGATTTAAAATACAGCCATTCACTACTTCCACAATGCAGTCCTTAAATTAACATTCGTGAATATAGGGAATTGAAGAGAAGTGTCCAGGAATTGACCTATAGTGACAAAGTCCGTAATTAAATACAGAAAAGTGAGAAATGCTTAAACCACGTCCACACAGCATTTAGAACACAATACAGTATTAACACTTTGGTTAGACCTTGGCGAGATACAATTGATTCACAAAAATATGTAAAATAAATAAACTGTATAATTGATTCACCAAAACATATATAAAAAAAAATAAACTGGCAGTAATAAGTTGGTTCTCCCACTGAAAAGGAGACAGAAATCCAGCAGAATGACAAGGCAAAATCTACATGACTTTAGTGACTATCTGCTGAACTTACTTGCTTACAACAGTTTGAATAAAACTGTGACATTACCCACCATGAAGTTTTTTAAATACTCAGGCACAGCTGTTTACAGATCATGGTGAGGTGAGACATACCTGCTCAGTACATCAGAAGTGCTCATTTTAAGTGTACAGATGGATTAAAAATAAACTTTTAGGTAGTGGTATCAGAATAGGTCATTACACAAAATGCTGTTGTCAAAGTGCGAACTATATACTTGGATGAAAACTGAAGTACCAAATGAAAGAAATGTTCTAACTGTTTACGAGGAGCATATGATTTCGAAACAGCGCAGATTGAGGAGTATGAAAAGATCCATATTTAGCTACGGTGAACTGCTGTAGTTTTCTTAAATAGCTAAGAGAAAAACATAGCATCAGAGCAAAAATCGCAACATTCAAACATCTGTTCAGAGTCCAAAGTAACAGGGCAGAAAGTAAGCTGTAGTACATATGACATGAGATAACACTAGATATACATACATAGGTATTTAAGGACAAACTGTTTGCCTTTAATACATATCACAATAATTTTTTCCTGGCCTTGTACATTCATGAAAGTAATATCAAGTTTTGCCCAACAAGGTATACTAATGAGCTAAAAATTTTCATGCTATTCGCAACTTTCTAAATCAGCAGCATTGGACACATTCATAATAATCTGTGGCATTTCCATTGCAATGGAATTTTTTTTTAATTATTAAGAGGTACTTTTTTCAGAACACTGTGGAATTTAAAATTTACTTAATATAATTGCTTATTTCAGCCATACTATTCGACTTACTTGAGCGACAAATGTAGTTTATGTCATAGTTGACATCGACACATGAAATTCCTTCGAGTCCTGTCACAGCTTTATTTTGTACCTGTGGACAAAACAAGTACATAGTGTTTCGGATTATTGCCAGACAATGCTTCTGGTCGTGAGTTTTCTCAGGGATGTCCGGTTTCCCCGCCCTGTCATTCCGGCACTGCTTCATATTCACTTCATGTCATCTCTCACCAACGCTAAAGATCTAAATGTTAAGTGCTGACAAAAATCTCCCACTCACTCACTCGGAAAAATAAGTACAGCATCTTTGGAAAACTCATGGGATAATTGCCAGACACCTCCTATTTTGGTCACAGTGTGCTGGTGGGTTTAACACCCCCTTGACAGCTAGCTATGTGTTACGTATGTTTGACAGCAGTGTTCAATTCACACACATTACTTCTAACGATATTTCCATTCAGTTAAAACAAATTTGTTTATCTGATCACAAATCAAATCAAATTCATACTATATTTGCTTCTAATTAGTATGAGCAACTCATACAAATCAAGATAAGTCACAATGAATAAATATATCAAGATACAATACTAAATAAAAGCCTCTAAACTCTGCAGTAAAAATGTTTTAATGTAAACACATGAAAATAGATGCTCTGTAGAGCTTAAAAAGTCCAGAAAATACTTTGTAATATAATGTACAGCAAAAAGTGATAAATTTGTGAGTAAGAGGTTAATACTTCTTCAAGTTTAGACCATTACTGGTTAAACAAACTACCAGTATTTTTAAACAATATCTGTCACTACATAGAGATGATGTATGACATTGTCACATTCACCACTTTTGAAAACTATCTTGTCAAGAAAAATAAAATTAATTTAAGCTATTTTCGTTTAGACATAACCCTTTAAATGTATGCATTTATTAGTTACACTACTATTTTTATGTTAACAACTGATGAAAATACACAAACTTGCTAATAGGGAGAAAATTGTTTTATTATTTTATTACATATATGTATATTTATTATTGTAATTGATACCGTGTTCCAGAGAGCACTTGACTCTATATAGGAACAATACATAATGACATACCAGCATTAACATAACATCAATCTTATACTCTTAAGGAATTTTGTGAAAGTAAATGGTAAATCACACAAGAAGGTATAATGATAAACAAACAAATGATTTGATTAAATGGATTCAGGTTGTGTAGTTTTGTACTGTTTTAAATGCAAATATTTTCATTGTAAATAAATAATTATAATTGTAAAAACTATAATATCCTGTATGTATATGGTCTGTGTGAATAAGTAAGTTAAATGTTCAAATTAACATATGCAAAGAACAATAACAATGTATATTGTTATAATGTTTTAATTTTTTTATATAATTTTTATTTTTATTTAACCTGTCTAATGTTAATGCATAAGATGTAAATATGTTCTGTATGTATACAAATTTGACAAGTTCTACACTCCAATTACTTTGTCGTAAAGGGGATCTTACAGAATGATTGAATAAATAAATAAATACAAAAGTGCTCACGAAAAGCATTTAAGAATGTTCAGATGTAATAGGTAAGTTTTTAATTTTTTATGTGTACGAACTAACATTAATAAAATAGATGTTACTGATGACTACATTATCCTCCAGAGAACATTTTATTAATACTGTATGTATAGTATTCCCACAATGGTATATCAAAGTCAAAATCTAAAAACCAATGGACTAACTGAAATGAAATAATTTACATTGAAATAAGATGTCATGGGCTAAATGATACAAAATCAATTTCAGAAATTTTTTTATTTGAAAAAATTTCTGAATATTATGTAAGAATCATTTATTTCCATAACTTTAAATGTAAAAACTTGTTTTATGTTTTTATAACTTTAAGCATGCGGCCTGTGAAATCTAATTTCAGTGTACAATCTGTCATTTCAGTAATTCTGCTGGCTTTTGTTTAGTGTATGCCACTGTAACATGTACGCACACTATTATGGGAATACCATCCTGCTAAAAATTTTCAATAGGAGGATAGAGAAGTCACTAGTTACTTCCACAAATATAACACAATAAATTTTTCACACTAGAACTGCCTTTAACATGATCATAGAGCAGCTCTCGCAGGAACCGTTACGCTGTTCTTCAACTACATATACCTTGCTAGAATGTCTGCCGCAGGAGGTCTCTATGGTCACAACATTAAGAAATGGCATAGAGCATGGAGACTCACCTTGGCTACGAGGCACTCCCTGCCCGGCTCGTACTGTGGCAGGCCAGACAGGAGGAACTCTGTTCCCGCAGGTACGTTCCTCCACTGTGCCTTGCCGTCGGAGCCGAGGCGCGCACCTATCATGTACCGCCCATCCTCTGCAACACATAGACATTCCAAGCAGTTGTAACTCACATGTACATACGAGAATACTGGTATCACATACCATAGAAGAAATACAGTATACAGTGGAACCCCAATTTTATGAGGCTTTACGGTGCCCAAGAATGACCTCGTAAAATAGCTGCCTTAGAAAATCTAATGCTTGTAAAATCGGAGTTGTATTGTAATATTCAAGTCCAGTGTAAGATAAGCTGCATTTTGAAAAAGATGAGTGGATCCCTGGGTATAGTTTAGAATAGCAAAGTTTGTCAAGTGCATCAAAACCTCTCATCACATTACAACATATCACTGCACCATAAACTGTCAGATAACAGATTACAGACAACTAAGCAAAATATTATGCACATACAATACTGCAGTTGTGGCATATTTTTACAATATTTCACCCCTATTGCAAGAATCTACGAAACAAATTGATGATAAGGGTAGTTAAGTGCATTTAATTCAATAGTTTTGTATGCAGTTCAATGAATGGGATGGTATATTAATGGGTGGGTAACATAATTACAGTGACATTTTTGCTGCATTTCTTGATGAACTATAATGGCATGTTGCTGGAAAAATTTATGAAACTTCATATTGTCTTTGAAGAATGAAATTAATTTATCTGGTTATTTTTACATTTCCTCTGCTCCACTTACTACATAAGGCTAGCTAGTTGTCCACATACAATTGATGTACCATGTTTAACTTCACGTTTACAAACAGTATAATGTCTTGATAATTATCGAAAAATACAAATTAGTTGCATCACAAGATGACATTCATACCATTACCAAATAGTTGCTGAGGTTTAGTGTGTACCGTATCCTGGGTTGTACCACCACACTACTAACACGTTTTTGATGCATCAAAAATGTTTCCATTGTGCGCTACAATAACAAAATTTTTGAACCACCTGGCAGTTGGATGTGTTTCGTATTATTATTTTTACCCATAGAAGTATTGTGTGGTGTTCTTCACAGCACAAGTGGTACCAGTAAATAGTTCATTAACTCAGTCAATAAAGGAGTTAACTTCTCATGCCAGTATCAAGACGTTCTAAGTTCATTCTCAGCCCCATATCGGGGTAGCAAAGACTCACCCAGTTCTGCAGCGATCTTAGCGAAGGTGGCATCGTCGACAGAGTGCAGGAGGTAACCGACGTCCTCCTTGCAGAGCTTGTCGACCGTGTTCCAGCTGGCGTTGTACTCAGTCTGGTTGATGTAGGACACCTCCGCCACTAGGTCGCCCAGCCTGATCCTCTTGCCCTTGTCAGTGGCCTCTGGAAGACAAGTACATACTCGTCACTATATTACATGCTTCCCTTTAAGGGAAATTAGACTGTAACAATTTTTTGAACACTCTGGTTCATGACATAATTATGATATCTTTTGTGACTGCTATTAGATGCTTGTGACATCACAATAATATAGTGGTGTAATAATGGCGTGTGTGTACCAGAAACTTCACTAGTATAAGTGCACCTGGTTACCGCACGAATGAGCACTGAACGTGCAACTTCTGGTGAGGAAGCAGATGACAGGTGAAGGAGTTAGGGGAGTTGCGAGCGGCAACAGGTGGTGGTGTCTAGTGATGCTTCCTAGTATGGGATAGGGGCAGTGCTGTCACACAGGATGTCTGATAACACAGAGCGACTAATATGTTTTGCTTCAAGGACACTCTCCAAAGCAGAGGAGCGCTACTGTCAACAGCAGAAAGAGGCTTTAAGTATTGTTTTCGCTATACAAAAGTTTCATAAATATTTGGCTCTGTTACAACGTTGGGTGTTGCTGTTATCGGGATACGACTACACTATCAAGTACAGAAAAGGTCAGTAAATGGGGAATGCCGATGCTTCGTCTCGACTACCTCTACCAGAGATGCAGGCCCTAGAACATCCGGTTTTCCAAATGCTACCTGTTGAGAACGTGCCAATCCAGGCCACTGAAATTACGAGAGAAACTGACCAAGACAAGGTGCTGAAAGCCGTGAAGGGATACACAATGTGCAGTTGGCCACAGTTTGTCAGTGATCATAGCTTTGAGCTTTTTACCTGTAGGAAAGATGAATTGGCAGTGGAAGGGAATTGTTTGATGTGGGCAGACAGAGTGGCTATTCGCCCAGCATTGCAGGCAGTGGTGTTGCAGTTGTTGCACGGGAAGCATCCTGGAATCGTACGAATGAAGATGTTGAGTAGAAGTTATGTTTGGAGGCCAAGACTAGACAAGGAGACAGAGGAAACAGTGAAGCTTATAGCAGTATTGAAAACTCTTTGAATGGATCTTCCTCCTTCCACAGATCTAAGAAAGGAAACAGTACTTAAACTACGAGCATATTATGATATTTATCATAAACTTCTGCTCTGTGCAAACTGTGTAGACATATTCTGAAATGGTAGAGGTGAAGGAAAGTTAGTGAATATGACAAATTAGTGTACCACTTCCACAAGTCACGGAAGTCAGCTCAGGTAATCTCCATAATGCCTTTACTAGTACTGAAAGTTCACTACCTGACGTTCGTACGTATTATTAAGGTCAGCTTGAACTCCACCGTCCATAAGTCTTCATGACTATGCATGCAATACTCACCCTCGACGCAGATGACACCTTGTGTGACGTTACACTCGAGGCCGTAGAGGAGCGGAGTGATGTGGTTCTGTCTGTCCATATTGAGGCAGCTCATCTCAGGGATCTTCTCATTGTCACACCATGGAGGATAACCATCCTCGCCAGCCGGCGGGATCACAGACTCGTTGTATACCCACATCCAGTCATCTCCTTCCAGCTTCCCAGCCAGCCACACGTGGTCCACCTCTGCACATGCATAGACAGCAACCCGACACTATAGAATAGTATGCATAAAAATTCTTCAGGACAAGTGCTCTAATGTCTTCATGAAAAAGTGTCCTGCAGACACTTTGGAACTGATATTTTTATCAGTTTTGAATCGTTCTAGAACTGTAAATTTTCTTAGCTGTCAAATGGATGTTGTGATCAATCTAATGATACAGTAAAGAAATTATACAATAATACTTTTTTTCTGACAAGACACCTTTTGTAATTGACTACTGAAACACAACTTTGTTGAGAAACTTAGTAACTAAGCCATATTTACATTTCTACAATTACTGATCAAATATGTACAACATTAAGATAAGTAATAATGAATGTTTAAAACTGATGCATGCCAACTACGAAAGGAACTATGTCTAAAATTATACAAAATGATGTACGGTTATCATTCTACAATAGGTACTTAAATTTATTGCATTGTACCAATGGTGTATGTCCATGAATCCACTACAAAGTTTCAATTTATGATTTATTTTTAAAATACTGAAACTGCAATAGCACCATATTTTAATGTATTTGTTCTAAATTATATTTTAATAGTTAATCTGTGTTTCATCACTTAGTTAGAAAACTAGAAACTTGCATAATATGCTTGAAGCAGAAATTATGCCAGAGTGTTAAAGAATATATAAAAACTTGATGACATACCATTTTGTAATGTTTCAGTCATTTGTTAATATTTTGTTAGGTTTTTAAACATAACAGTTGATAAATATTTAATTCACAGTTTCAAGAAAGTTAACAACCTGTACAATTTTTAAGGTTAAACCACTGAACATTCATAAATGTTCCTGGTATTTGTTACGAATTAAACTTTTAAGAATTAGCACAAAAATTACAATGAAAGCAGTTTGTTATCAATTCTTTCCCCAGGCCCGCCTGGGTTTAGGTGACTGGCATCCTGTTAAACTAACTCCCCTCCCCCTCCCCCTCCCTAACACACACACACACAAATGTTATGTTTCATGTTCTGTTATGTTCATTAGATAAATGTTGCAGGTTGGCTGTATGTTGCCAACAACTGCTGGTTAGTAGATTTACTAAACTAATGTAATAAGTTAAATACAAATAATTACAAGAAAAATCTTGATTTTAAAATATAAATTAGCAATATTTTCTTTTTTTCTTTTTTTTTTTTTTTTTTTTTTTTTTTTTTTTTTTTTTTTTTTTTTTTTTTTTTTTTTTTTTTTTTTTTTTTTTTTTTTTTTTTTTTTTTTTTTTTTTTTTTTTTTTTTTTTTTTTTTTTTACCTTCTTGCGAGTTTTACCCCTCTGCCTCCTAGCTGACATCTTGGATAATTGGCCAATCTGACATGGAGCCTGGTTTAGACTCTTACAATGTAAACAACTTGGGTAAAATGTTTTGGTTGTATTTAAATATTTGTAACTGAGTTTAAATAACTTAAATGATAACATCTCCTGTAACAAAAGAAAATGAAAATATCACAAGATGTGAAAGTTGTAGGAAACATAATGGCGCTGTTTTTTTCTCAGCTAGCAGACAGGGGTGATAAATATTTGAAGGCAGACAGATGGGGTAAGGACAGTAACGGAACTGAGGGGTCGCTGCTGACCTTGCTTGTTGTCCGCCATAGACTGCATGAGGAAGCTGACCTCCTCCGAGTCCTCCAGCTCCAGCATGGAGCCTCCCTCCGTGTCCTCGCAGATAACTTTGGCTTCGTCCCAGGTCAGCTGTCCAGCATGGATGGTGTACAATCGCTGCTTGCGGCGCAGCTTGGATGGTGGTGGGGCCTCTGTCACCTCCTCCTCTGCCACTGATCGGGCCACAACACCGTATACAGTCAGCGGCAATGTCAGCCTTACAATACAAGGGGGGAGGGAAGATGCTACCATTCCTCATTCCGGGCGTTCAAAAAGTCCAGCCCCAAACTTCTAGGAGTAATGGAGAAGCCCAAAACAAATAGCTTTTGTTTTACAACCATGTGAGATGCATACACGGGTAAATTTATCTTTCTTGTAACATTGCTATTGCTAATTAAACTACAGGTAACATTGCTATATTCTCAAAAACATCCAGTAACATCTTTGACCCTCAGAAACGTGTTTCTGTCATTAGGCTATCAGGTTATCAAACAAAATTGGCTGTTCTATCACCCTTGGAAGTTTGGTGATGGAATTTTTTAACGTACTGTATTGTGTACTGAACTTTCCTTTAAAACGAGTCCCTTCAGCTCAGGAAAGCACTCAAGTGCGAATTTTTGTGCTACATTATCTCTGTTTATAATTTAGAAATAATATCTGATTGATGATGTCATATACAATTGTTTATTTGTGTGTTTATCGCATGGTATTACACAGATGATTACCAGAGAGCTACAGTTATGGAATTTTTAATGTGCAATTCCAAACTACCTAAAATAAGTATTAAGAGTGCGTGGTAGATAAATAAACGCTGAAAACATCAATTGATTTGTATGCTTCTTTCGAAGCCAATATCGATAAATTACACAATGACAATCCTAGATAATGGTATTTGCCAACTTTATTAGTATATATTTATTCAGAATTACTAATTCGTTACGCGTGATCTCTTGCGCTGCAGTAAAATGCACGAGGTTCTGGCGTTCGAGATTGTGCCTCAGAAGTTCGTAACATTGGAAACAATTACGTTTAAAACGTTGGCTAAAACTATTGTCTAGGATTGCTATTGTTTAATTTTCGCAAATTGGCTTCAAGAAACCTACAGTTATAGATGAATGCTTTTATCGTTCAATTATGTACCACGCCCTCTTAAGCCAGCAATTTCAAAATGGATTGAGATGCTTCAACGTAATATAGAACTCGAGCGAACCACTCACGCCTCATGCACACGAAGTCGCGCACCCGGTTGCACTTGACGTCTAGGAACTTGGGCTCGTCACAAAGATGACGGTCGAAGAGGACACAGTTCTTGCCCTTCTTCGGAGGGTGAGCCCATGGCGGGAAGTCCTCCGACTGCAAGGCGAGAAAGAAAATTATTTTTGATATTTTTAGGGATGTATTAACTCATCTTTAAACAATGCACAATTAAAAGCCCAAGTTTAAATTATTTATTTTGTATTTTACACACCCTTTAACACACCAATATAAATTTTTCTTCACTTCTCTCTGATTGAAGATTTCAGAACAAGTGAATTGATAATATGATATAGTATACCCCACGAATGGTTGCACTCTTCTGACAGCATATTTTAATGAAATTATGTAAAAAGCATAAAATACCCTGTAAACCAAACAATGATTCACAGCAGACCACAGAAAAACATTGCCTACCAAACTATCAGTTAAATGCACTTGTTTGTATGATAGGCTATAGTGAAATAGGCCTACATACCGGTAGCTTGCAATATGAACATTATGCATACTATTTTAAGACAGTAAACATCCCTTGCTTTTTAATAAAACTAGTAATGTACATAAATAATACACACGTAATCATAAACTGATATGACCATTTAATATATATTTTTTTATCTTAGTGCAGTTGCCTATATTGCGCTTGAACGGCATTTCAACATGTTGTAAATAAGATATTTTCTTTACAAAGCTATTGGACCAAGCGTGGGGAGCAGTGGTAAAACACTCGCCTGCGTCACATTCAGGAAGACTCTGGTTCAACCCCCGGCCTCCGGCATCCTGATTTTGGTTTTCTCGGGTTTCCCGAAATAACTCCAAGGGAATGCTGGGATTTTCCTTGAACATGCCCTGGCCGACTGCTTCCCCCCCCCCCCCCCAATTCCCCAGTGTACCACGATCAAGGCCGTGTGCTGTTGTTCGAGGACAGGTAAAAAGACCAAAATAAATAAATGTGTCCCAAACTACTTGCCCTCAAAAATTAAGTTAAGGGTTTATAATAATCAGGGAATCAGAGACACACGTGTCTTAAAAAGTTCACAACTGCTACATCACGTATTTGCAAGTGTAAAGACATACCACTGCCATTTCTTCAGAGTCGGAAACCCAAACCCACTTGTCTCCTTTGTACTGGCCGCCAATCCACACGTCTTCAAACTCTGCAAATAATATGAAAGTGATGTTATATAAACACATGCTTAAAATATTACCCTTTGTAAATAAACTGCATGTCATGCTTGTTTGGACAAAAATTGAATGCTGCGCTATCAATTAAAGAAAAACGGCTCCACTGAAATGTACAATAAACCTTAACCAATTGGCACATATATTAATGTGAAAATTCGCCGTTGACACAAATCAGAAATTGAGCGAGAATGTTTTTCTACTACAACTGAAGCTACCTGTCAGTTGTTTAATTATTTGGGGGAGAGCTATTCAATACAAGTACAGTTTACTACAGTAACATACAAAATAGGCTTTTAAAAAAAAGAGAAGGCATTCAGACTTTAGAATTTCAAAATCGCATCAGATGAAAGTTAAGATGACTTCTTTAATATGCCTTGGCCAATTCTCCTTCTTTACTCCCACATGCCGGTATCAAAGCAGTGAAGTTGCACTGACACGTTCTCGGTTTCCCCTTTCAGTTAGGCTGCCACCTCTTTTGTTAATAATGTAACTTTTTGTTTAGTTAATGAATGATGTGAAGAATAACTGACAATATTTCTTTATGGAAACATTACATTGTACTATTAGTTGCATATTATTGGATGAAATAGATACTGGGAGTTATTAAGTGTTTTTAATTTGGTGAGAGAATTTTTATGTTAAAATTTCAATTAGCTTAATTATTTCATAGTTAATTTTTCGAATACAGTGTACGTACCGGTAATGAAATATCAAGTAATTACCTACGTCCCTATGTTAATATTTTCAATTAGATCTTGCCAAATTTTTAAATCATGTAGTAATTTAAAAATATTCAACATAATATGTGACACGGATTCTTAAGGGTGTTGATCATGTAAATATTCATTTTTAATATTTTATCCAAACTCTATTCTACTCGTATACATCATATAACTTGTAATTTTCCTAAATAAATAAAAATTAAGGTCCCATAGTTTTTACATAACCACATATCGTGATTACAAAATAACCAAATTGCGGTGTAGCCAAAGTTAAGAAAAGCCATTAACTTATAAAATTAAAAGTACAGGAACTGAAAGCCAGTGTGTCAATGCACTTAACGACTTGTTTGACTAAAGTTACATTTGAAAAATTAAGTAGTAACTATAAAAAAAATTATGTAACAGTGTTTTGCACAAATACAAGGTAATTAATTTTTACGGGATCAACTTCCTGAAGACTCAGCCTACAATAATATCCACGGGATTGCTTGTGTGTTGGCGTTTGCACGTCCCAATGCCTGGCTCTAGGCCACCAGCAGTGCAATGTGTGCAGGGCTTGCCTGTGCCCCAGGCGTTGCTGTTCCCTGGCGCACGGCGCCTGTTTGCAGGCCACCCGCAGTACGTCACGTCCCATTATGGCAAGTGCTCCCTACGGCGCTGCCCGTGCCGGACATCGAAAGCGACACTGAGGAGCGGGTACAGACCGCTCATCCCGGGGCAGTGAATCGCCCTTCGCCCCAGGCCAGGTACAGAATCCCTGATGGGACTCCCAGTCCCAGCCTCGCAAGATGCCATCACATACAGTGACAGGGCTGAGGTCTTGAACCTACTCCACGCGATTAACAGAGGATTCTGGAGGTCAGAGAAACGTCCTTGGACGCAAACCCACCCAAAGGAATCCCGGTGACAGTCGAGCACCACCATCGGCGTCAGGACGAGGTTATACTTACTTTCTCTCCCTTGATGCCGCCTTTTCGCCGTCAATATAAATATCCAAGCTACTGTACACTGATGTGTCTCACTCTACCGCTATAACGATACCCCCTGGCGTACCCATCACGTAAGTCTGCCAGAGCTTCGAGAGGCGAGATCTCCACCATCAACCGAAGCCAACAGAGGGACATCGCCGCCGCAACACGTCAACGAGAACCAATACAAATTCAACGCCGAGAACACTTCAACCTAGACCATTGCTCAGCAATTCAGGGTTCCCAGGCCCATTTCCACTCTACTGTTGGCTGAGACCTCATAAAAGGCCTCTCAACTCAGCACCTTCAGTTCTCTACAGGGCTGACTGCAGACAACCATCAGTCGGAACCAAACCACAACTTTGGCCCCCTTCAGAGCACAATCGAGGCCCTCACTACATTCCCCGGCCACTGGGTAAAGGAAGAAAATTAGCTTGTCAGGTCCCACCTTGGAGCGCCCGTCTCCTTGCTCCTAGTTGTGGCGGGTAGCAAAAAAGGTTAAACCCTACCACTCAGCTCCTGTAAAACGCCAACAAAGTAATTCGAGGACATGCAAAACACCAAGTGGAAACCTATTGTACATACTAACATTCAGAAGCTGTTTTGATATTTCTACCTCAATCTGATTTCTCTGCTATGCATTTTTCTCTACTTCTACAGTATATAAAGGTTTTGACCTATGCCAGCTAGGATGAACGGTTTGGGCCTCCCTACCCCCATAAATAAGGGAATAGCAGGATTGTTTTACCTTCGGACATCGATAGGGCAGAGTTTATAGTTTAGTTAAATTTTTGGAATCCATACCTCATAGTGCCTGTTACTGTTGTGACAACTGTAATCACTCGCGTGAAATAATCAGTCAGCTGTTTCCTAATACAAAATAATTAAGATATTCAGGTTTGCAACTAGTTCAGCAGATCTGTAAAGCTTTCATCTATGTCCTATCACGACAAAATTTTGATGTGTACACTAAAACAGAAGTTATCAAGGGGGCACTGGCAGTCATTTTAGGAGTTAATTAAGCCAATAAGGATGCTAACTTCAGTGCTGTGTACTTGGTCAGGGTTCGAAAGAATGGTTTGTATGAAAAATGTAGCAAGAGGGCGAACATAGAAACACTCACCTGGCCTTGTCTTGAGCATCGCGGCAGCCAACTTGTGCGCTATGGTCATGTTCTTGACAGACGCCAGAGTGTAGCCGTTGGTGCGACAGAAGGCGACGGCGCCCTCCCAAGACAGTCGCCCGTGAAACAGGATGAACTCCGAGTCGTAGATCTCGATTGTCCTGCTGACCTCTGGATCGTCCTGCTTCCCCTTCATCGCTGCAATATCGCAAGTACCGATCTTGCACATCGCTCTATCCAAGGATCGACTGGAGTGTTTTGAAAATAGAATGTTGCATTGCAAGGTATCAGATATTAATTTTTTTGCAACCATCTAATTGCAATGCCTTACATGCACGTCTTGCAGCTCTGCTTCATGGTCAATAATAGGATATTTTTAACTCTCGGTGTTTTGATATTTTAGTAAAATATGATGGAGCATAGGAAAGAAGTCTGAAAGGTAAGGAAAATGAAATAATGAAAGAGAATAAATTGAAGGAAAATTTGAAAAAAAAGGTGAAGGAAAACAAGTACGAGGGTTACTATATTTTCAACCTCCGATCGGCTGTAATAAAAAAAAAACGGGAATGAATAAGGCTATTATTTAAATGTCAAAATAAACGTACATCTTTACACTGTTTTCCCACATAATCACCGTGCAGATTGAGGCACCAGCTTGCCGATACCCTCTGCAAAGAATGATTCCTCCTGCCTATTCAGCCATGTTCTAACAGTGTCCTGCAGTTCATCATGGGTGTTGAAGCTTCGTCCTCCAAGCCACTTTATCAACGTGGGGAAAAGGTGGGAGTCACTCGGTGCCAAATCCGGACTGTAAGGAGGATATCGGCAAGTTGGTGCATCGATACGACAAATGCCTCAATATGCACGGTGATTATGTGGGACAATAGTGTAGAGATGTACGTTTATTTTGACATTAAAATAATTCCCTATTTCATTCCCGTTTTTTATTACAGCCGATTGGAGGTTGAAAAAAACGTAACACTCGTACAATAAAATAGTGAAGGGGACAAAATGAAAAATGATGAATGTGTGGAGGGACTAAATAAGGATGGGAGGATGTTAAAAAGGACGGATATGTAAATAAGACTCACTCTGTTCGCAGATGAAAGGGCGCGGCATCCTGCACTCGAGGTCGACGAAGAAAGGGTCGGAGTGACCGTTACGGTCTAGGGCGAGGCAGTCGCGGTTGAAGCGCTCTGGCACGACTCCGTCGATCCACGGGGGATATAGGAACGTCATGTTGACATCCTGGCGTGTGCGTTCTGGGATGTTCTTGGGCGGGTTGTGTGACGCCCACTGCCAGCCCTTCACTTCGCTCTTCTGGCCGCCGATCCACATGTCCTCGAACGCTGCCAACACAACATTCAACACCAACTAATCACTTCTATGTTAAGGCCATGGTCTTTCATGTACTTCAAACAATTGTAAATAACGCGAATATTTTTTAACCAAATGCTCTGGAAAATTTTGAGACTGTTTACAGACATACGATACACAATATTGCCAGAGCGTTTTTTTTTTAAAATAATGTACCGTTTGCTAGCAAAAAATTATTTTGCTTCAGTTTGTCTTCTTTTGACCACAAAATATGTGATATTTCAGGGGCAAAAAAAAAAATCTACAAATTTGTTTGGTGCATTGCAACAGAAAAATTCTGATACAAACTATGACGTATGGGTCTTAAAACTGTAAGAATGAATTTTTGATATATGTATTAATTTGCGTTTAAAAAATATTTCCTAAGCCACTGCAAAACTAAAAAGCGAGGCCTTAACACGTTAGTTGCCGTACGTATCAAATTTATACAAAAAAAGTATTCTCAGGGGAGCCATGAGTATCAATTTTATACATGCCTAAATGTAGTACGAACACAAATAAAGTAGGCCTGGCCCAACGGTATTATCAATTTGATACGCCAGTTAACGTGTTAAGAATCGTGCTCAAGAGGACTTACAAGACGTAAGTACGGTGCCAACTATTCAACAGTACTAGCTTATCAGATGGTATCACATTCGGTCAGAATTTGTCTAAGAGGGCCGGGGGGGGGGGGAATTTAACCTGAGAATAATATAATAAACATCGACCACACCTCTAAAGCGGGAGGGGGGGGAGGTCCGGGGTCCCCGGCCGGGAAAATTTCAAGGTGAAAAATAGTGCTATTTTACCAGTTTTTCGTAACAAAACATTGAATGTTATACAAGTAAATTACTTTTTCAATTTTTGTGGCTAATTGGGGGGAGGGGAGGTGTTAGAACCACCCCTGACCACGCCCCTGCATTCGGGAAGACCCAAGTTCGATTCCCCGATTTCAACTATCCTGACTTATTTTTCCACGGTTTCCCGAAATTGCTCCGGTGGATTCTCTCCCAGTTCCTGTCACTGCGTCAAGTTGTGAGCCGTCTATATTGACCTCGCAGTCGACTAGAAGTTACACCCTTCTGCTCTTCTTTCTACATCCTATTTTTCGTAAGATATTTTCTACCTTATCTGCTACCATATCAATGTTTGAAGATATAAAACATTGTATTACTTCTTGTCTTCACGGAGGAGAGTTAAATAATAAAAGCTACAACTCAAGTCTGGCTATGTAAAAAGTTGCAGACGCGACTGCTATTTAGGTAACGACCAATTAAAAATGTTAGGTAATTAATTCAAGAGTCGGACCCACATTATCAGATTCAGGAAACAAATACATCCTCATAAGGTAATTTGAGTTTGATAATAATCAGCGTGATAAGTAGTAATACAAAACTCGAAAACACTAGTTTTCTGTACGTAAACTCCATGATGGGCACCAAAATTTGCAATTTGCAAGGTGCGGTATTAGGCGAATCGCAGTCAGTATAAGTGTACATTGTTGCCGCATAGTAAGTCCATCCTTGTATAAATGCACATTTTGAGGAACGGCACAGAAAATATTGTACGGTACATTAGTACCTTGGAAGTATTTACAATAAATATATTACGTTTAGTTGTTTTATGTTAAATAGTTATACAGCGCTAAATATAATATTTTCAGTGTCACTGTCGCGGTGGGCGAGGGGTCAGATCTCTCGCCTCCCACCAAGGCGATCCGGGTCGGTCCTCGGATTTTCGCATGTGGGAATCGTGCCGGACGATGCCGTTGGTCGGCGGGTTTTCTCGGGGATCTCCCGTTTCCCCGCCCCTTCATTCCGACGCTGCTCCATACTCACCTCATATCACTCTTAACCAGTGCTAAAGACCTCGATGTTAAGCACTGACCAAGACTCTTCACTCACTCACTCACTATTGCAGCAGCTGCATTTCTGGAAGTTTGTAAATGTGCACTCACGCGCCCAGGCCTCGGCTATGCACTGTGCGAGGAAGGCTGCCTTGGGGCTGTCGTCAGGGGCGGCCAAAGTCGCGTCGTTTGACTTGCAGATGGCGAACGCCTCGTCCCAAGACACCCGCTCCGAGTACAAGAAGTAGGAGCGGTCGTTGAAGTTGAACACCTCCTTGATGGGTGGTGGCCCATGGTACGCTGCCGAACAAAACACAATATCTTGTTCCAACATGCCCTCGCCAAACATTACATGAAGATTCTAAGCAGGGGCGCATCCAGGATTTTTGTTCGGTAGGGTGGTAGTGCTATTTAAGGGCGCGGTCTACCGCAATTTTCATTTTTAATCACCGTGTTTTTATTTTTCATTTGTACCAGATAGTTTTTGTTCTTATTTTAGACACAAAATATGACTAAATTTGGCTCTTATGAAATTTTTTTATGTCTCACAGTTTTCGCGCAATAGCTTGTTAAAGTCAAATTTTGCATGATTCCGTTTTAAGGACTACAGTAAAACCACCCGACATACCAAATTAAAAAAAAAAATCACAGTGGATAAAGACGTAACAGGATACAGTGTCAAGTATATAAATTCAAAGAATATTTTTTTATTAAAATAAAAATGCGGAAAATTAAAATAAAAATTTGAAAATTTTGATATTTTTTTAAAAAATACAAACAAAATATTTTGTTGTTAAACATAGCTGAATTCGTAGCCTACGACATCGTTATTCAATGTGATTTTTTTTTTTTTTTTTCAGTTTGATAAGTGAGTTGGTTTTAGCGTCGTCCTTAAAACGGAAACATGCAAATTTTGGATTTAACGAGCCATTACACAAAAACTATGCGAAATAAAAAAAAATATATTAGAGGAAGCTTTGGTCACGTTTTGTGTCTAAAACAAGAAAAAAATAACCGGTACAAGTATAAAAATAAAGACATGATGATGAAAATTGTGATAGACCGCGCCCATAAGGAAAAAAGGGAGGGGCGTTATAGTTTAAAGACCTAACAGTTATACAGTATTACTCAACAAGTAGAAATAAAACGAGTGCTCCCCCCTCCCCCAACCAGCGATACGGACACGCTTCTGATTCAAAGAATTCTGTTTCCCCCTCTCCCTACATTTAACTAGCCTCGTGGGGTTACCAAGATGACATTTTCTCTTTCATCAACGTAACGAATAGATTTTAATAAACTATATTTAAACTGTTAATCAGAAAGTTGTGACGCAATGTTCATTCTTGACCCTCTATTTTTTTAAATTGTAAATCAACTTTCGAACATAAAAATATACAAAATAGGTATATCGATAATAGTTTCACAATGCACTTTAAGGGGCCCGCCTCGTTGCCATAAAATCACACTGCAATGTGTTTGAAGGAAAAGTTTTACACCGAAACTAATACACGTGTGTTCACGCCGTTTCTCTACAAAAAGAACACACACTTCACACGACTGCCCTTAAGTACTTTCAAGACAACACACGTATTATAAATCCCCTTTTAGGGCACGTCAAAATGGGTTAAAACGGGGTTTTCATTCTGATATAGCGGAAAATATACTAGCCGAATACACGTGAAACCACTTAAGGATAGTGCATTGGACTTTAGTAAAGTGATTTCGTAAATAAAACAATAGGGTGACCACTTAAAGTCCCATAGGAAATTTGTTTTTTTCGCGGAGACTGCACGCCTTAAGCGTAGAGGCGACGCACCGTTGTATGGCCCATACGACGTCGCCCTTAGCACCATACCTCACTCACACCAACACACGTGCCAAGAGGCGGGCCCATTAACATACGTAAAAATTCAGAAATATATCTTAATATAAAATAATATATTCTTTCGGTATTGTTTTAATCATGTCGAGTCAACGGTGAGTGTTAATTTTGCGTGGTGTAAAGTCGAACATGTGTTTTCAATTTATGTGTATAGTAAAACACAGATATAGAAGTGGCTGCCATGTAAATAAAGAATAATGCCAGTTGATACTTAAAACACCACCACTCTGAATATTGATGGCTTAGCTACCCCTAGAAAATTATTAGTCCTCTCTGAAATATCTCTGACCTTATTGTTTATGTAACGAGCTGTGGAGAGCAAGTGCTGTAGTCTGGGGTATTAGCGTGAATACGCAGTATACCCTATGGTTGATTCAGCTCAGTATAATGTGCCCTCTGGCCCAGGAACCAGGCAATTGTCATGCCCTGACTTCTGAGTACATCGTGTGACAATTTTGGCACAACAGCACTGTATCCCTACAATGTGATTGATCGGTAAATGAACACAATGATATACCAAGTAGTGCACACTCCGTCCAGAATCATCCTGTGTACAGGATGTTGTCAAATTACGTGTCAATATTTTGGGGAAACAATCTTCGCGCCTAGCGGAAGGAAACGTGTCGGATGGACATAGGTCCGAAAACGCACCATTTCGGCACTACAGTTCACAATGCATGATGTACGGCCAGCAACTGGATCATGTTGCTGTGGAATATCATTTCAGCCCGTATGTCACTCACCCATAAATAGTAGGAATAAGTGTCAAAACTGATATAAACGAGTGAAAAGCTACCGTCGGAACATCAGACTTAAAGGAAATGTTCAAACTTTCCCCCCTCGGTATCGACCCGCCGCCTTGATGAATCCCTGGGTAATTTCTTACTCGTTCGCACCCGCGGCCACACTACGATTACGAAGGGTTTCATCATGGTTCGCAGGAACTGCAGACACAAGTGCCTTTAAATGCCCCCGCAAATAAAATGTGTTGCGTCCAATTCAATGGTTCGCACGAATCATGTGGTATGACCTGCCTACAGTTGCGATGGCATTCCGCAGCAAAGTGACCCAGCAGCCCGCGCACCATGGACCGTAGACTACATCACGTATTGCGAAATGTAGCGCTATAAGGTGAGTTTTCGGACCTATGTCCACGTAACATGTTTCGTTCCGCGTGAAGATTGTTTCCTCAAAATATTGACATGCAATTTGACAACACCCTGTATACACGATGATTCAGGACGAAGTATGCACTACTTAGTCTATAATTTTTTTTCTTTACTTACCGAACAATCACGCTGTAGGGAAGCAGTGCTGTAGAGCCAAAATACCACAGTATGTACTAAAAATTCAGGGTATGACAATTTTCTTGTGCCTGGTCGGGCCCATGTCCATAAAACATTCTGTATTCCTCCCCAAAATATTGACAACATTCTGTATATACGTAGGGGGAGGAAAGTATACTAACCCATCTGCGACTCTGCGGCGACCCGGGAGATCAGACCCAGCAGTAGGAGGCCGATCATGTCGTCGGCCAGGACGACCACAAGGCGTGTTGCCTCGCGCCGCCTCCTTTATAAAACCTACCTCGATCCTCGCCGTGACATTAAACAAGACGCTATCCACACAATGGTCGCCATTGTCCGCGAGATAGAGCCGCCGATACTTATAACAACACGCGTATCACAACCACCGCTTCTCAGCCCCTGCGCATTGTCTAGGCTGTCCGGAAACTGAGAGGCAACTCTTGGCATAGATCTTAAGGGCGCCGCCTACCCGCGCGTGAGAGGCTCAAAAGCGACGGAGCAGTAAGGTCGACCTTGAAGCGCGCATCAAATGCCGCGTCGCCTCAACAAGGCAAGCTCTGAACTAGCGTGCAAGGGTCCCGCCGGACGGTTTTTACTATGGGACACTAAGCGATGACCACATGATTTTATTGGTTGAAAGTATGCAACTAAGTTCAGTGCAGGTCGCAACCTGAGTTTCGCATACATTCGGTTAGTACATTTTGAGGTACGGAAGACTGAACGGGTCGTTTTTAGGCATGTTGGAGGGCTTAGAAACAATATATTTAATGAGTTTGACGTCTTAATAATGAGGTTTCGACCTTGCCTGAAGTTTATTTTCTTTTCGTACGTTGGCACAATGGGCACACGTGCAATATTTTCGTAGAAAAACCTATTTACGAACACGCTGCAACGCATTTGAAGCGTGGGGTAGGCGTCCGCCTTAAGGGGCGTACCTACTTGGACTTAAAACATGTCGTAGAGAGTTTTTTTTTTTTTCACGAAACTATTTAACGCGCATTATATTTGCACGAAGTTATTTTCCCCCTGGTACAGAACCGGGTGTTAACCTACATGTTTCTAACTCACGATACCATTGTTTCGGGAACTCTATCGCTGTAGCTTCATTTGTGATTTGAAATAAAACTATGAGTCCTAGACTATTGCAACAAGAGGACCTTTTTTGTTAGACAGGTAACATTACTCAATAAACCATCTTCAGATGTTCGAAAATCCGGACGGTAAAAAAGTTATACGCAATTAGAGGGTAGCCACCTCTGCTATTTTCATAAGGGCGGAAGGTTTCAACAAGCATTTTTTCTGTTGGTTTGCAGATCCCAATAGCATTAAGCAATGCTGAAAATATAGTATTTTTATGTCAATTAGTTTCCGATATTTTGGGAAAAACTGTTTTAAAATTCTATGTTCAGAGGCCCATTACTCCCTTAACAATGTATTTAGGTGAAAAGTGCAAAATACTCTTTCCAACGTATGGCACGTATTTCATTACGAGGGTAACCACAATGGACTCCTATTGTAATGTTCACAAAGTGTACATATCTCTTAAAGGGTGCAACTTAGGGGCTAGGTTTATTAGACACTGTTTCTTTATTTTGGTGTGTATGACCTGTTCCTGCAATATGGCACACTTTTTTTTTAACACAATCATGGGGCCTTACAGTATATCCTGTGTTTTGTGTGTGTGAGGTTGGAGCGGTAAGGATGCTGTTGACCGACGTATATAATACATTATCGCCTCTCCGCTCAAGTTAACTCAGCTGGCGTGCAATGCTTTACTATTATCCTTTACTCTATAGGAATTTAAGCGGTGACCACATTACTTTATTTGTGGGCAGCATAGTTCAAAGTCTAACGCTCGTTACTATACTTGTGTTTTTCGAATCCGGTTTGGGCCGCGGTGGCCGAATGGTCAGATCATTCGCCTCTAACAAGGTTATCCGGGTTCGAATCCCGGCGGGAACCGTGCCGGACGACGCCGTTGGTCGGCGGGTCCTCTCGAGGTTTCTCCCCCCCCCCCCTCCCCCCGTCGTCAAAATCATTACGGCGCTGCGCCATACTCACCTCGTGTCACCCCTCACGAACACTGGAGACCTCGACGTTACTCGCTGACTAAAATCTCTCGCTTACTGACTAGAATCCTGTTATGTTTCCATATACTGCAGTCGAGAAAAGCCATTTTTTTTTTGCCGTTTTGGTGGCCCGAAATTGATGTTTCTAACAAACATGCCAAATTTTTTAAACTATAGCGACGTAGTTCGGAGTTTGTGTTCTTTTCGTGGATATACAAATCATCACAAAAATATGTAACCAACTGCAACTCTTTTGAAGGGAAGATAGACACTGAGTTCTCTTAAACCAGTATCCGGGGTTACTTTGACATTATAGGTTAAAATTGTCTACTCAAAATTATTTGTATTTGTGTTGAGTGAAGAAATTTTCAAATGTTGTTCAAATAGTTTTAATACAAGACTTCAATTGTCTGTTAATTAACAAAAAAAAAAAAAATAAATAAATAAATAAATAAAAATAAACAATTACAAACAATTAAAACTAATGTTTAAATTGCCTAAGTTACCCTGGCATATGACCAATGTTACCAAATGTAACTAACACAGTCTAACCTAATACAACCCTACCTAACCTGACACAAACATACCGTAACCCACGGCCGTAGAAGAACAGGTCTGGAGACTCGCCTGGATATTTGACCCCCTTGTTGTTTGGCTGTAGTTCACCAAGTTACCGAGAATATTGTGTTTTATTGGCGCTGATGTTAGGGCGGTCGGACTAAACTCCGCCCACTTCCTTTCCGCTAAGATGAACAATTTATCAAAACGTATTTCTTATCAATTTATGAAATACTTTTTTCGCTCACAAATTTAAGAAAAGGCTCCAGCAATCTTTATTTACTTTATGAATTTAACAATGGAAAAAATTGGACGGAATTTGAATCCGACCGCCCGGAAAACAGCGCCAAAAAGTACGACATTCTCGGTAACTTGGTGAACTACAGCCAAACAACAAGGGGGTCAAGCAAAATACATTGTTAGATAGGCGAGTGTCCAGATCTGTTCTTCTACGACCGTGCCGTAACCTAAGGAAAGTGCTACCTAACCAAACCCAACCCTACCGTAAACTAGCCTGATATCTAACCTAACCCTAATAAACTTACCCTCCTTAACATAACCCTACCTACCTAACTTAATCCATACATAACCTAACCCGTCTTAACCTGATCATATCTAACCCACGGCCGTAGAAGAACGGGTCTGGACACTCGCCTATCTACCAATGTATTTTGCTTGAACCCCTTGTTGTTTGGCTGTAGTTCGTCAAGTTACCGAGAATGTCGTACTTTTTGGCGCTGTAAACCGGGCGATCGGAATCTAACTCCGCCCACTTTTTTCCATTGTTAAATGTATAAAGTAAATTAAGATTCCTGGAGCATTTTCTTAAAATTGTGAGCGAAGGAAGTGTTTCATAAATTGATTAAAAAAATTCGTTTTGATAGTTTGTTTATCTTAGTGGAACGGAAGTGGGCGGAGTTTGAGTCCGACTGCCCTAACTGAAGCGCCAATAAAATACAATACTCGGTAACTTGGTGAACTACAGCCAAACAACAAGGGGGTCAAGTTTCCAGGCGAGTGTCCAGACCTGTTCTTCTACGACCGCGACCGTGGGCTACGCTATTGCAGACAAATGTTGTGGTATTGCAGAAAAACCTACTATTAAAACAAAACAAAAAATAGGACTACAAGCCAGTAAGCTGTAGTCAACATACATAAAAAGAAACGTACAGACAATTCCTGAAAGGAGTGTAGTCATATATGAGGAGCAAACATTCATAACAAGACATGTCCAAAATACCGAAAATATTCTAAATGCCGTATTTAAATAAACATGATGTGTTACATACGAGTATGAACTCAGACTTCATAAACAAAACACGTCTTATTGAAATGGGTATGTTTATTCTCAGTTAGTAATATAAAATATTACGTTTATTTACTTATCTCTACAGCTAGGTAAGGTGGACATGTCTGTTTTTGAAAGTTCGCTCCTCATATATGCAATATGATAATATTCGCCCACTATGTCGTATGTCCAAAAATCTGTTCTGCTTGTATAACCCATTGCAGGAATTGTTCAATGATCATACTATGTAACTAAAGCCTACTTAACCTAACCTTACCCAACCTTACCAAATCTAAACTAACTTAACATAACCCAACATAACTGTACCTAACCTTACATGACCTAATCCTACAAAACCTAAGACAAACTACCCTAATACTACATAACATTACCCAACCTAACCAAACATAACCTAACGTAACCCTACATAATCTAATGATACTAAACCTACCACAACCCTACCTATCCCCACCTAACCCACCCCAAACTAACTTAACCCAACCTCACTTAATGCAACGTAACCTAACAAACCTAATCAAACCCATTCTACCCCTACCTAAACGTATTGTGCGTTAATTAAGGTCGCACTGTCTTGCACTAACTTTATTGTACCAAAAACTGACAAATCCCAAAGTAACATATGCTTAACCTAACCGAAACAGACTACCAAATCGACCAAACCTAACCCGACCTAACCTAACCTGACCTAACTTAATGCTACTTAACCTAACCCAACCGATTCTACCACAACCTAAACATATTGTGCACTAATCTAAGTTGCACTTTCTTGCACTAAGTTGCACTTTCTTGCACTAAGTTGCAGTCTCTTGCACTAAGTTGCACTTTCTTGCATTTTCTTGCACTTTGTTGCACTAAGTTCCATTTACTTGCACTAAGTTGCACTTTATTGCACTTTATAGAACTAAGTTCCTTCCGCATGCATTAAATTGACTAATAAAACTTAAATATCCCTAATTAACGTAGGCTAGACTAACCCGACCTAATCCAACCCAACCTAACCCAACCTACCCTATACCAAACTTAACGCATTTTGCAATAATGCAGGTTGCATTTTCTTGCACTAAGTTGCACTTTCTTGCACTAAGTTCCACTTTCTTGCATTTTCTTGCACTTTATTGCACTTTATAGAACTAAGTTCCTTCCGCATGCATTACATTGACTAATAAAACTTAAATATCCCTAATTAACATAGGCTAGACTAACCCGACCTAATCCAACCCAACCTAACCCAACGTACCCTATCCCAAAATTAACACATTTTGCTTTATGCATGTTGCACTTTCTTGCACTAAGTTACACTTTCTTGCACTAAGATGCACTTTGTTGCACTATGATGCACTTTGTTGCACTAAGATGCACTTTGTTGTACTAAGTTCCTTCAGGACGCATTAAATTGACCAATAAAACTTAAATGTCCCTAATTTTAATAAGATAGACTAACCCGACCAATACCAACCTAACCTAATCTATCTCGACCTAACCCAACCCAACCTTACTTAACCTAACCCTTACTTAACCAAACCCTTACTTAAACTAACCTGACCTTACTTAATACAACCTAACCCAACCCACTCTACCACAACCAAAACATATTTTACACTAATCTGGGTTTAACTTTCTTGCACTAAGTTGCACTTTATTGCACTAAGTTACACTTTATTGCACTAAGTTGCACTTTAATACATTAAGATGCTCTTTATTTCACTAAGTTGCACTTTATTGCATTACATTGCATTTTATTGCATTAAGTTGCACTGTTTTGCACTTCCTTGCATTAAGTTGCACTTGCACTGAGTTATTTGACATTCATTAAATTGACTAAACTTAAACATCCCTAATTAACATAACCTAGCCTAACCCGACATTACCTAATCCGATCTAACCTAACCCAACGTAAACCTAACCCGACCTAATGTAACCAAACCCGACCACACCTAAATTTTATTGCACTTTGATGCACTAAGTTGCACTTTGCTGCACTAAGTTTACACTCTGTTGCACTAAGTTTACACTTCATTGCACTAAGTTTACACTTTGTTGCACTAAGTTGCACTTTGTTGCACTATGTTTGACTTTATGGCATTAAGTTGCACTTTATTGCATTAAGTTCCTTTAACATGCATTAAATTTACCAATAAAACAAACATTCCTAATTAACATAACCAAGCCTAACACTACCTAACCTAACCCAATGAAACATAACACGACCTAACCTAACCCGACCTAACCTAACCAAACATAACCTAACCCGACCTAACCTAACACGACCTAACCTTAACCCGACCTAACCTAACCCGACCTAAACTAACCCAACCTAACCTAACCCGACCTAACCTAACCCGACCTAACCTAACCCGACCTAACCTAACCCGACCTAACCTAACCCGACATACCCTAACCCGACCTAACCTAAACTTTATTGCACTTTGTTGCACTAAGTTGCACTTTCTTGCACTAAGTTGCACTTTCTTACACTATGTTGCACTTTATTGCACTAAGTTGCACCTTCTTGCACCTTCTTGCACTATCTTGCACTTTCTTGCACTATGTTGCATTTTTGCACTACCATGCAATTTTTTCACTTTCATGCATTATGTTGCACTTTCCTGCATTATGGTGCACTTTCTTGCACAAAGCTGCACTTTCTTGCACTATGTTGCATTTTCTAGAACTATGTTTCAATTTCTTGTACTATTTTGCACTTTCTTGTACCATTTTTCACTTTATTGCATTAAGTTGCACTTTATTGCATTAAGTTGAACTGTTTGCAATTTTTTCACTACATTGCACTTGCAATGAGTTCCTTCAGCATTCATTAAATTGACTAATTAAATTTAAATAACCCTAATTAACATAAGCTAGCCTGACGCGACATGACTTAACCTAACCCGACCTAACCTAACCCAACCTAAACCAACCTAACCTAACCCGACCTAACCTAACCCAACCTAAACCAACCTAACCTAACCCGACCTAACCTAACCCTACCTAACCTAACCCGAACTAAACTAATAACACGACATACCCTATCTCGACCTAACCTAACTCAACCTTACATAACCTACTCCATTACTTAACCTAACCCGACTTTACTTAATACAACCCAACCTAAACCCACACTACCACAACCTAAACATATTTTACACTTATCTGGGTTTAACTTTCTTTCACTAAGTTGCACTTTATTGCATTAAGTTGCACTTTATTGCATTAAGTTGAACTGTTTGCACTTTTTTGCACTACATTGCACTTGCAATGAGTTCCTTCATCATTTATTTAATTGACTGATTAATTTTAAATAACCCTAATTAACATAAGCTAGCCAAACGCGACCTAACCAAACTCGACCTAACCTACCTCATCGAAATATAACCCGACCTAACCTAACCCTACCTAACATAATCCTACATAACCTAAACCGACCTAACTTAACCCGACCTAACCTAACCCGACCTAAACTAACCCGACATAAACTATCTCGACATAAATTATCCCTATATAACCTAAACCGACCTAACCTAAACTTTATTGCACTTATTGCACTTTGTTGCACTAAGTTGCACTTTCTTGCACTACCTTGCATTTTTGCATTATCATGCATTTTTTGCACTCTCGCAATTTTTGCACTTTCTTGAACTATGTTGCACTTTCTTGCATTACATTGCACTTTCTTGCACAATGCTGCACTTTCTTGCTCTATGTTGAACTTTCTAACACTATGATGCACTTTCTTCTACTATTTTGCACTTTATTGTACTATTTTCCAATTTATTGCATTTAGTTGCACTTTATTGCATTAAGTTGCACATTATTGCATTAGGTTAAACTGTTATGCACTTTCTAGCACTAGATTGCACTTGCAAAGAGTTCCTTCATCAGTTATTAAATTGACTGATTAATTTTATATAACCCTAATTAACATTAACTAGCCTAACGCGAACTAGCCTAGCCTGACCTAACCTACACCATCGTAATCTAACCCGACCTAACATAACCCTATCTAACCTAACCCGACCTAAACTAAACTTTATTGCACTTATTGCACTTTGTTCCACTAAGTTGGACTTTGTTGCACTAAGTTTACACTTTGTTGCACATTATTGCCTTAGTTGCAGTTTTATTGCCCTAATTCCTTCAGCATTCATAATTGACTAATAAAATTTTGACATCCCTAATTAACATAACCTAGCCTAACCCGACCAAACCTAACCCGACCTAACCTAACCCGACCTAACCTAACCCGACCTAACCTATCCCAATGTAACCTAACACGAAATAACCTAACCCGACATAACCTAAACTTTATTCCACTTATTCCGCTTTGTTGCACTAAGTTGCACTTTGTTGTGCTAAGTTGCACTTTCTTGCACTAAGATAAACTTTCTGGCACTAAGTTGCACTATCTTGCACTACATTGGACTTGCACTGAGTTCCTTCAGCATTATTTAAATTGACTAATTAATCTTAACTATCGCTAATTAACATAAGCTAGCCTAACGTGACCAAACCTAACCCGACCTAAACTAACCCGACCTAAACTAACCCGACCTAAACTAACCCGACCTAACTTAACCCAACCTAACCTAACCCATCGTAACCTAACCCGACCTAACCCAATGCGACTTAACCTAACCAGACCCAATCTAACCCGACTTAAGTTACCCAAGGTAACCTAACCCGACCTAACCTAATCTTTATTGTACTTATGGCACTTTATTGCACTATAGTGCACTGAATTACACTATCTTGCGTTTTTGTACTTTCTTGCTCATGTTGCACTTTCTTCTCTATGTTGCACTTTCTTGTATATTTGCACTTTATTTTAAATTAAGTTGCACTGTCTTGCACTAAGTCACACTTGTGTTAAGATCGTTTAGCATGCATTGAATTGACTAATTAAATGTAAATACCCCTAATTAACATAAGCTATTCTAAACCGACCTAACCTAACTCGATCTAAACTAACTCGACCTAATTTAACTCGACCTAACCTAACCCGACCTAAACTAACCCGATAAAACCTAACCCTACCAAAACTAACCCTACACAACCAAACCCGACCTAACCTAACCTGATCTAACCTAAACTGTATTGCTCTTATTGCACTTTGTTGCACTAAGTTGCACTTTGTTCCACTAAGTTGCACATTGTTGCACAAAGTTTACACTTTAATGCACTATTTTGCACTTTATTGCATTAAGTTGCACTTTATTGCATTAAGTTGCACTTTATTGCAATAAGTTCCTTCAGCATGCTTTAAATTGACTAACAAAACATAAACATCCCTTATTAACATAACCTAGCCTAACCCAACCTAACCTATGCCCACTTCCCCTCCTAACCCAATGTTACGTAACACGATCTAACCTAACCCGACCTAACCTAACACGACCTAACCTAACTCGACCTAACCTAACCCGACCTAACGTAAACCAACCTAACCTATCCCAACCTAACCTAACCCAACTTAACCTAACCTAACCTGACCTAACCTAACCTGACCTAACCTAACCCGATTTAACCTAACACGACCTAACCTAATCCGATCTAACCCGACCTAAACTAACCCGACATATCCTATCCTGAACTAACCTAAACTTTGTTGAACTTAATGCACTATGTAGCACTAAGTTGCACTTTGTTGCACTAAGATGCACTTTCTTGCACTAAGTTGCACTTTCTTGCACAAAGTTGCACTTTCTTGCACTAGGTTACACTTAGTTTCACTTTCTTGCACTAAGTTGCACTTTCTTGCAATAAGTTGCACTTTCTTGCTCTAAGTTGTGCTTTTTTGCACTATGTTGCTATTTTTCACTTTCTTGCATTTTTGCACTTTTTTGCACTATGATGCACTTTCTTGGTTTATGTCGCACTTTCTTGTACTGTTTTATACTTTCTAGCACTATTTTGCACTTTATTGCATTAAGAAGCACTGTTTTGCACTAAGTTGAACTTGCTCTAAGTACCTTTAGCATGCATTAAATTGACTAATTAAATTTAAATATCCCTAATTAACATAATTTAGCCTAATCCGACCTGAACTAACTCGATTTAACCTAACACGACCTAATCCGACCTAACCAAATATTTATTGCATTTATTACACTTTGTTGCACTATGTTGCACCTAGTTGAGCTAAGCTGCACTTTCTTGCATTAAGTTGCACCTTCCTGCACTAAATTAAACTTTCTTGCATTAAGTTGCACTTTCTTGCACTAAGTTGCACTTCCTTGCATAATATTGCAATTATTGCACTATATTGCACTTTCTTACACTATGTTGCACTTTATTGTACTATTTTGCACTTTATTACAATAAGGTGAACAGTTTTGCATTAAGTTGCACTAGAACTGAGTTCGTTTAGCATGCATTAAATTGACTAATTAAACTTAAATATCCCTAATTAACATAAGCTAACCTAACCCAACCAAACCTAACTCAACCTAATTTAACCCAACCTAACATAACCCGACCTAACCTAACCCGACCTAACCTAACTCGACCTAACCTAACCCGACATAACCTAATCCCCCCAAACCTAACGCGACCTAACCTAAGTGTTATTGCACTTATTGCACTTTCTTGCAATATTTTGCACTGTCTTGCACTAGCTTGCATTTTTTGCACTTTCTTGCTTTATATTGCACCTTCTTGTACTATTTTGCACTTTTTTGCATTACGTTGCACTGTTTTTCACTAAGCTTATCTTGCCCTAAGTTCCTTTAGCATGGATTAAATTGACTAATAAAACATAAACATCTTTAATTAACATAACCTAGCCTAACCCGACCTAACCTAAGCCCCCCTCCCCTCCTAACCCAAACTAATGTAACACGACCTAACCTAATACGACCTAACCTAACCCAACCTAACAGAACCTAACCTAACCCAACCTAACCTAACCCAACCTAAACCAACCTAACCTAACCCGACCTAACCTAACCCAACCTAACCTAACCCGAACTAAAATAATAACACGATCTACCCTATCTCGACCTAACCCAACCTAACTTAACCTAACCCTTACTTAACCTAACACGACCCTACTTATTACAACCAAACCCAACCCACACTACCACAACCTAATAATATTTTGTACTAATCTGGGTTTTACTTTCTTGCACTAAGATGCACTTTATTGCACTAAATTACACTTTATTGCACTAATTTTACACTTTGTTGCACTAAGTTGCACTTTATTGCACTATGTTATACTTTAGTACATTAAGTTGCACGTTATTGCACTAAGTGCCTTCAGCATGTTTAAACTGACCAATAAAACATAAACATCCCTAATTAACTTAACCAAGCCTAAACCTACCCAACATTACCCAATGAAACATAACACGACCTCACCTAACTCGACATAACCTAACCCAACATGTCCTAACCCGACCTAACCTAACCCAAGTTAAACTATCCTGACAAACCCTAACTTCACTTAACCTAAACTTTATTGCACTTTTTGCACTAAGTTGCACTTTCTTACACTAAGTTGCACTTTCTTGCACTAAGTTGTACTTTCTTGCACTATGTTGCATTTTCACTATTTTGTAATTTTTGCACTTTCTTGCACTATGTTGCACTTTCCTGCATTATGCTGCACTTTCTTCCACAATGCTGCACTTTCTAGCACTAAGTTGCATTTTCTAGCACTATGTTGCACTTTCTAGCACTATGTTGCAAT
>PNEQ01096423.1:0-41636 GCA_003012365.1 Medauroidea extradentata
CCAAATTTCACTCATCTTTATGAAAGCAATAAGATAAACATTTTGAAGAATGCCATCACTAATACATTCTCAATGAATAAAATTTACGGCACTGAAGTTATCGTAAAAACTTAATGAGGCCCATGAGACCCTTCGGGGCCCCTTGGATCCGTGGGCCCTCGGCAATTGCCGACCTGCCGACCTGGCCAGTCCGACCCTGGTTGCTTGAATCCTAGCTTGGACAGGCCTCAGTAGAGTTGTCCGTTAGGTGCCGGTATTCTCTGCGAGCGGTCCTGGGTTTGAATCCTGGCCCGTGCATGGATTTTGTGCTGTCCCTTCACCTCACTTCCGCCTCATCGGCTTTCAAGATTTCGTGGTTAAGGGCGCGGTCTACCGCAATTTTCATCACAATTTTTTTACTCTTATTTGTACCAGATATTTTTTTTTCTTATTTACGACACAACATGTGACTAAATTTGGCTCTTATGAAATTTTTTTATCTCTCATAGTTTTCGCGTAATGGCTTGTTAAAGTCATATTTTGCATGTTTCCGTTTTAACGACTACACTAAAACCAACTGATATACCAAACTAAAAAAATCACATTGGATAAAGACATTACAGGCTACAATGACATGCTCATAAAATTAAAGAATAAAAATTATTTGTATTTTTAAAAATGCTGAAACTAAAAATAAACATTTTAAAAAATTCAATAATTTTTTTAAAAATACAAATAATTTTGTTCTTTAATTTTACTAGCATGACATTATAGCCTGCAATGTCTTTAGCCACTGTGATTTTTTTGAGTTTGGTATATCAGTTGGTTTTAATGTAGTCGTTAAAACGGAAACATGCAAAATATGACTTTAACAAGCCATTACGCGAAAACTGTGAGAGATAAAAAAATTTCATAAGAGCCAAATTTAGTCACATTTTGTGTATAAAATACGAAAAAAAAATATCTGGTACAAATACAAAATAAAATAATGATGAAAATTGCGGTAGACCGCGCCCTTAAATAGCCGTAAAACCTTCTCACCTCTACTAAGGTTAATTATTATACGGGTTGGATAGAACGTGTGTTTTCGTTTCGGAGAGTTTGGCACGGGAAAAATTGAAGAGTTGAAATTCAAAAGGGACTAACCGCCAGAATCCATATTTTCACGTATATTCCATCAAAATGGTATCTATGCAGTACCATACGTTCTTCAAAAGGGAGGTAAAGCAGTATCATTATTGCTATAGGATTTCCATCACAATGCAACACGTACCATGTCTAGTGATATTTTAGAGGGAATAAGTGCAATGGATAATGATAGTCAAAAGGAAATAAGTGCCGTGTGTAATATGATATTCAAAAGGAAATAAGTGTCATTGCTAGTGGTATGCAAGAGGGAATAAGTGCCGTGGATGAAGATGTTCAAAAAGATATTCAAAAAGAAATATGTGGTACTGTCTGTGTACATTGGATTCGGATGCTATTACGTTTGATGTTTTGTTAGCCAACAATGTCAGAATGATCTATTCTTACTATTAAACTATTTTATTCCGATTAAATATGAGAGTCTATGTGCTTTTTTAGTTTTTCTGCTTTTCTTCGGAAGTAGGTTTTTGGCACTTAGTCCAATTTGAATTCAACTCTATAATTTCTGCCTCTTGTTTCGCTGCTATCGCTAACGGACTAGAAAAATATACAAAACTCTAGTAAAGTTTAATTTAAATAGGCTTGGAAATGACAAAGTCATTTAACTTAATTTTAATGTGAAAAGAAACCATTTTCGCGTTTTAAATTGTCAACTTTATGTAACTTAAAATTCAGGAAAGATCTGTGGTTGTTCAGTTTACACAAATACCCAATACCAGCGCTCAAGCGGGAGAAATTTTCCCTGTGACGAACTTTTAACATTGATCTTTCTAACTTATAGAGGCACGAGTATTTCGCGTATTAATCTGGCAGCAGCCTAGACTCCTCAGACCTATACACACACTGGCCAAAGTCAAATATACATTGGCTTCTAACCGAAACACGTATTACCACAACGACTTGTTTCCTTATTTATCACTGGCTTGCAGTCGTCAAAGATGTGTTGAAACAGGGGTCGTCTAATCACAGAAGGAGTAATGAAGTATACTGCTCGACAAACCTAAGTGTGTCCTCGGAAAATATGTGAACTACAGCCGTCCCTCTCTCTGGCGTACCCCTCCCTCCTAATCTCCTTCGTCCCTCTACACCCCCAGCCAATAACGAGCAGATAACCTAGCCGTCGCGGCATGCACTGCGTACAGTCTCTTCAACTGAAAAGTGACAACCAGTGTGTAATAAGTTGTTCTGCAGGCACTACTGATGGTCGCTTACAATATGAATGGAGTGTACAGGGAAAACTCCAAGACATTCCCCTCCACTGCCTTCATACAGCGACCTCGGAACATTAACGCTCTTACCTCCCCTACCCAGGGCTACACTTAGGTTTGTCAAGCAGCACATTATTGGCATTCAGCATAACCTAGAATGAATACGCGAAATAATCTTGCCTCTAAGAACTAACCATACCTCCACCTTCAACAAATAAATAGGGTGGGTTTACTACATCTGCTCCCTCTTAGAATTAAAAAAGATAATACTCGTAAAAACCGAGTAAATAGGAACCCGCAGTCTCGAACGAAATGGGAAGTGGATCGCGGATCGCCGAGATAAGACGAATACGAATAAAACAGAGAGAAAGAGAGAGCAGATGCACCACATAGTAACTGTGAATAAGAAAGGAAGAATAGACAGAAGCGAGAGAGAATTCCCTAGTCTCCCACCAGCATTGTGTAGTAAACCTTGCAATCGAATAGCGCTGCTCTGCTTCTCAAAATAAAACCGCTGGAGACGAAAACAAAGCGTTCGTTTCACCGCTCCGCGCGATAAAAAAAAGTACGACCCCGGCGTTTTACACAATTTCAAATGCAGCTGCTCGGGTTGAACAAAAGGTTCGAGATGAGGCCCAGCCCAGCAGATGATAACAATTATCAGCGCGAGGTACGAATATTAATTAACACTTTACGCAAGCCACCGCGTTCGCTTTGGAGAGCTGAATTAAGAGTGAAAATAACTTAAATATCGCGCAGCTGAAAAAAAAAATAGCAGACGAGAAGCATTTCGGTCTGAAGACGACACTAAATTTCTGTATGTAAATTTTATCCGATAAAACTGTGCCTGAGATGCCCTGGAAACGCGATTTCATTCTTTACACACTCACAAAATATTATTCTTGCAGTTAGAATTAAAACAGAAAACTTTTTAAAATATATTTTTTTGTTTAGACACTAAGCTTACTGACAAACTGTACTATTGTGGAAATACGCCATTGCGATGTATGTCGTCCCAGAAATCTTAGAATGAGACTAATAAAAGCAAACAACGAAAAACGAAAATAAGAGAACGCAAGCGTTGTTGGGTGTAGTCAACATATCCATAAACCAAAACAACAGAACATGAAAGATCCCGTAAGGATTAGTCAACAACAAATAAAGGGAAAAAATATTATAGACTATAAAACCCATTAAAAGGTGCGCGGCCAATCAAGAGAGAGCTCGACTGCCCTTGGTCGCGCTAGGAACAGAGCTTCAGGCTATAAACACTGCCTTTTTTTTATTTTATTTTTTTAGTTTTTTTAGTTTTTTTAGTTTTCCAGTTTTCACTTTTCAACTTAAAGTAAGAAATTTTAAAAATCAATGCAGGTGCAAAGCCGCTAACAAAATAAAATCAAGTAATTTTAGCTATTGAAATTTCCCTAGGCAGGAGGTAAAGTCCCCTCGAGTTAGGTACTCCACAGAAAAACTTGCAAATGATCCTCGGGGGAACCCAGTGCTGGACTTTCCTCGGGGATTCAAGCACTCAAAAAAATAAAAAAATAAAAAAATCAATTTTCACTTTTACTTCACCTGAAGAAGGGGGCAGATGTCAGCTCCCGGAACGTCGTGAAAAGTCGGCCTTTGGAAATCCACTGTGTTCTTTTGTGTCTTTATCGTTGTGTCGTCTAGTCTGTTGTCCTGTATTGTGTGTCTATTATTGTATTCGTTCCAGTATTGTCTGTGCTGTCTTAATTGTGATGTCCTGAGGTTTACAGATTATTTTGTATTTGAATTTCGACTTTTTTGGTTATTTATTATTATTTTTTTCCTTTGCTGCCCTGCTAGCCGGCAGCCGGGCCAATTGTAAACCTGCAGTAACCTGCAGGAGTCAAACGTACACGGGACTGATATCAACAACCTCGGACAGCCAATAAGCGGTGAAGTTCGCCCGTATCAAATGAGCCACTATGTGATTTCACGTCTGTATTACTATTTAGTCTGTGCCTAGGCTACACCTCGTAATTTTACAAGGTATTCCTTCGGCAACTAGGCTTCCAAAGGGATTTCTTTTGTTAGCCCCAATTATCAACGTTTTATGACGGCGTATTGTGCCTTGTAATTTGTAAGAAAAAGTATTTTAATGCAGTGTTACAGTTCAACTCAAACGTTTCTTGAAGTTATCGTAACGTCACGAAGCAAACTGTTTCCGATACGACGCTATCTTCATTCGCTTTCAACCGAGGGTTGAGGTCGCCGCCTGGGTGGAAGTACTTTCTGCGTTCAAGACGTAGAAGTTTGGAAGCGATAAGGACGATACAGTACGCGCATCATTCCTCACCCTAACCTCTAGGCGCATGTCACCGAACTGGGCGTGAAGTCTTCTCGACGATAACTACCCTCTGTGAGATATTAATTTAGACGAAATATAAACGATAAATGCACAGTATATTGTAGAACCCTATACACTGAAAAACTAGTATAGTTGTAGGTAACATACTTATGTTAAAATAAGGACAACAAGACAGTATGGTTGTTGGTACTACTCTGGACACTTCCTTCAACAATCTGTTTTGTGGAAGTTACCATCTGGTGTGTAAAAGCAACAAGGCTCTTTGTTTCTTCTACAAAATAGATTGCTCAAGGAACTGTCCAGAGTAGTACCGACAACCAAACTGGTTTGTTGTCCCTATTTTAACACAAGTATGGTGCCTGCAACTATATTCTTTTTTCAGTGTAACTATGGCCGCACTTAAAAAAAAAAAGGTGAGGGGGTGTAGGGGGCCAAATGCCACGGGCCCCAGCCTGAATGTAGCCCCCAACCCCTTGCCCTAAACTCTTATAGATGAAGTTAGATTCTTCAATTTTCCAGCTGTAAAATACGTCTGTATTAATCAACTCTCGATATGTTTACATTGTTGTAAGGATCTGCACCACACTTTTACAATGTTCTTTATGCAAAATGTGCATTAATTGCGTATACAGTAATTAAAAAAAAGGTTTTTATAAATTTGTATTCAGACATTAAGGCCAAGGGCTCCAAACAGTTATCTGCTCTAGGCCCCAAGAAAGCTTGCTGCTGGCCTGCCTACACCCTTTGTAATATTCTTGTATATGATTTTCATATTTAAGAGGCGTATGCACCTGACACATGATCGGCGTTATAGCGTGCCGCGTATATTCTTTTCTACGCGAAACAGTTAAAATTATTCACAACATGTTTATCTACGAAATGAACAAACAGTTAAAACCAGGATTCTAGCATTTTAAAAATGCAACATGATTATTAGAAACATGTTTCTGAAAAAACGGTTTTTTTAGACAGCTGTAACTGGAAAAAATATCACCCGGATTCGTAAAAGACAGCGTTGGAAGCATGCGTTTTACTTTAATATAAACTTTCCACAAATAATATAATAATCTAACATCGAAGTCACAATCTATTTTGTTGATATGAACTCTCAAGAAGAATTGCGCTGCTATCCCTACGGTATTTAAATCTTTTAACAATAATAAACCGCCAGATATTCATAAATATATCCTTATGTTACCCGAACAAATTAAATTTTAAAATAATAAATAGAACAGACCCAAATATTAATAAAAATAAAGATCTATAGGGTAGGGTTGCCGCTTTAAATCCCATAGCAATAATAGTAGTAGGAAAACACTGCACGCCAGTTTGGCGCACCGCTAATAGAAGCGATGCTGTTACCGTCGAGCGTGGAAAGCTGAACCTTATCGCCCTTGTGTCTCCGCACATCGAACGCAGAAAATAATTACATCCAGTGTATAGTCCTCTTAAAAGAACCGCAAAAACACCCGTTTTTTCGCAATAATCGACCGCTTTAAAATATGCTTTAATTTTTAGTTGTCAACCTGAAATAAGTTTAAACATATGTAACGTTCTTTGAGAGCTATGATTATCCAGCTTCTATGTGCGTTGACCAGTTTTCGAATAATCATGTAACGGCCGTAATATCTGCACACCGTTCGGCGCAATATTTTATCTTAAATTTACCTAATGTTGTCATAAGAGCTAGAATAAAACTACGTGCGAATTACGCGAAGAATTTACATTAAATTTTCTTTCATGCTTAAGGGTGTCTTAAACAGTTTGAAATTTGTATCGTAAAATTTGAACAATTTAAATTCCCGTAACTACCCTTGTTATGCCTTATAATAAAACATTTGTAGAACCTTTTTTTGAAATAATTTATCGCAAATAGTCTATAGTTTAAATGTAATATTTAACTTTTTACTCTTGAACAGCTCGATAAACTAAAGTTGCTGTTTAAGTTCAACTATTTAGAAACGCAATTGTTGCAGAAATGTCACTGAATATATTACATGTCGTACTGTACAACTGGATGGTGTTATACATGCATAGACCAAGTGCCGATTTGAGAACATACTTTATGTTTTTCATATATGAAACAATCTTACAAAAATCATTTTAGTCCTGTAAAGTCAATGTTTATGAAAACAGGAAATAAGAATAATATTTTTTGTGAGACTGTTTCAAAGCAGAAAAATATTTTAGAAATAACTTAAATCTGGTACTTGGTCTGTTTATGCATAACACTATCCAATTATCTACAGTAAAACAACGAAAAGTAATCTAGTTATTTTTTACAATTATAAAGTACTAAATTTATAATTCGTCTAAATGAGCATTTATAAAATGTTGGACTTACCGTACGGCCCCTGTAGGCTACTCCGACAACAATTACAAATGGGTCGGTTTATTTTGAAAAGGCTATCAGTTAGTATAATGATTCGCACTTTCATTTATTATTCACTTATCACCAGTCATACACCTGACGATTAGTATGAGAAGGCCATTGCTCAGTGCTTTGTAATGTTTGTTACACACTCGACGATGTAGGGCGTGTTTTGAAAGGGCTTTATTCACTGAGTTCCGTTAACTTATCTTCCATTTCTTTGACTAATGCACTTTCAAACCAAAGCCAAATTTTGTAACGTCGTGTTGTAGGCACTTGTTCCACTATTACACCCACGTAATGTCAGTTTCACGTGATGGTCCAGAAAGTGTGGCATGAGAATGTGACCTTGTGACAGTCACTGTCCTTCCTGCACCCCCACAACCCCCTCCCCATTTTTCCACCCTACCACCCGACAGAACCCAACACTAGCGACTCGCCCATAATTACACTGGGAGATGCGAGACCTCCCTCTGTCTCTCTTTCATTCTCCTTTTTTTTTTTATACCCGCTTTCCTCCTATCTATTTTTTTTTTTTTTTCACCGGCAGCTTCGTGCGAATTTTCTCGGGTGTCAATTTCTCTGGCCGTTGTATCGTTCGGCCGCTGGCATCGTCTCATTTAGCTCTCTCTAATGGACACTCATTTCTGCGTTTCGTGTTCCCTCTAGCGGCCATTCCTCTCCTGGACTCCCTTTGTTGCCAAATGTTTTTATTCCCCCACCCCCACCCCACCCCTTCTCACAGCAGACGAAAATATGCTCGTTTCCTTTTTTTTTTTTCTTTTTATCTTTTGTGCTTAGTCTTCCCGAGAAAAGTTCTTTTGTTCCCCTCTCGTGAAAGAACGTGTAGCGTTCTGGTTAGACCTCACTTGGCCGGTATTAATCAGCCAACTGTTGGCCACTTACTTACCCAGCTTTAAGCGATGCAGTTTTTTTTAAAGGAATTGTATTCTTTTGCCAGTTTTATTTCGGCTACTTATTGATCTATGACGAGGGTAACGAACGAACCAAGTGAGGAAAATTATAATTTTATATTTTTTAATTAGTGCTAGTTTTATAGACATTTATTGGGAGAACATTTTCCTTTTACAATATGTATGTATATATATATATATATATATATATATATATATATATATATATATATATATATATATATATATATATATATATATATATATATATATATATATATATATATATATATATATATATATATATATATATATATATATATATATATATATATATATATAAACTCATCCAATTTTCCCGTATTGGCACTTCAAAGACAAAATTTGCAATTTTTTTGTTCTTATAAGCCGCAAAATTAAATTTAAAAATTATCTCTGAAACTACATTACACGGGCCACTGCTTGAAATGTTTTAAAATCAGTGACAAAATATGTTTGTATTTGATAAAACCGGTAAAAAAAAGTTTCAAATTTCAGAATATTTTCAAAATCCAAATACATTTTGTAATGGATTTTAAAACGTGTCAAGGAGTAGCCCGTGAAACGTATTTCCAGTGTGAATTTTTATTATTTTATTATGTCCATGGATTTTGTGGCTTATAAGAACGAAAAATGTGCAACTTTTGACTTTGACGTGCCATTGCAAGAAATCTGGCTGAGCTATTTTTTTGTAAGAGGAAAATTTACTCTCAAGTAACGTCTAATAAACGAACACTATTTCATACATGTACAAAATACGGATTATATCCCACTTGAACACCCGTAAGAGCCTTGTAAGTTACAAGTTCACCTATATTAAACCACAAAAAAAATTTTTATTTAAATAAAAAATGCTGACGTTTAAGATTAAAATTTAAAAAAATTAATAATGTTTTCAAAATACAAAAAAATTTTATTTCGTGTTTTAAAATAGGTGAATTTGTAGCTCTCAACACCGTTGTTCACTGTGAGTTTTTTTTAGCCTTGGTAACAAGTTGATTTTAGTATCGTCCGTAAGACGGTACAATTTCAATTTTGACTCTAACGAGCCATTATACAAACACGATGAGAGAGAAAAAATTTCATAAGAGCAAATTTTAGTCTCATTTTGTGTCTGAAATAAGAAAAAAAAGTGTTTGGTACAAATATAAAAAATATAAACATGGTGATGAAAATTGCTATAGGCCGCGCCGTTAAGGGGCCTCTCTAGATAGACTGCACACGTGCAGTGTGCTGCGCAGAACAGCATCCGTGTTCCTCTCGAAAAAAGAAGACGAAAACATGTTGTGCACTATCCACCTAAATGTAATATGAAGGGCGTTATGAGCCCCCAAATATCAAATTTGAAAACCGTATTTTCCCTAAATATCCGAAACTAATTGGCATAACAATACAATATTTTCAGAATTGCTTAATGCTATTGGGATCTTCAAACCAGCAGCAAAGTCTGGTTGATACCTTCCTCCCTTATGAAAATAGCGGGGTTGGCTACCCTCTAATTGCATACAACTTTGTCAACGTCAGGATATGTGAACAATTTAAGACGGGTTATTGTGTAATAAGACCTGTGTGACAAAAATGTCCTCTTGTTGCAACTGTCTAGGACCTATCGTTTTCGTGTAAAACGCACACAAAGGTTCGGTTGCTGCTACAGAGGGCCAGGAAGGAACTGTTGGAAATGGAGGTACTGTATTGTTTGAGACGTACGACATAAGAGTGTGAACATGAGTGAACATTTCTGTAACTAACAGTTGTATTATTGTTCACGTATCATTTTGCAGAGTATTTCCTGCAACATTGTTACTATTCCGATACCTTGCATAAATGACATTTACATACTGCGTCAATTTGTGATTCATTATGTTCGTACTTGTCTGAAAAATGATACACCCCTTGACATAAACAAACAATATCTTCGGCATTGCTCATGGGGTCTTCAACCCTATCGCAATAGCTGGTTGATATCTACCAGCCTTACCACAATACGTAGTAGGGGTGGCCACCCTCTAATGGCATAGAACGTTGTTACCATCGGGATATTTGAACACTTAGAGATGATTTATTAAGAAATTAGGCAATTCATAAGACATACTACTACAACATTATCGTACAAGACCTCGTTTATTACTTGGCCTGCCCTCAGGGGGCACCTGCTGAAAGACAAAGAAGTATTTTTTTCTGTCAGCTTCATTTATTCGGTCAATTTCACCCTATCTGATAACGTGATGAACGGATAAAATGTTACCGCAAGTAAAAGGAAAACCAAGTGACAAACCAAACTGCATAACCAGAAATAAAACTCAAGGACAGCACAATTTAAGACAGCGTCATGTTCTTTGAAAGAACTGTGCGATGGGAGTGCATTACTGACTTACTGTATCTAATTGGACGTACTCCATTACGTTGCAAATGTCTGACAAAGAAAACCAAAGATTATAGGAAAAGTGTGTGGCATAGTCAACAGGATACATACACTAGATGCATTTCAAAACGGAATCGGGTCAAATAATTAAATAATAGTTTTAAAAAATCGGAAAATAATCCAGATACCGCCAAAACAGACAATAAATATTTGAGACCTTCTATGCTACAAAGAAAGGCAGATAAAATTAATGAACGACAAAAAAACAAACATAGACACAATTATGAAGTTGAAGATAACACAGTAGTTTTCCAGACATGGACAGTAAAAGCGAAGTTTCGGGAACTGGAATCTGTTCCCGTGACCAGGCAAAGGCACAGGATCCGAGAACACGAGTGCGACAGCGTCGCCAATTACTGGGGCGGAGACCAGACTGACCGTCTTTGATGCCGTAGGCTGAATATAGTATCATCCCAACGAAGGAAACAGAGCGAAAAACGGACTGCGCTGGGGAGTGCTTCCGAAGCAGAAGGGGAAAATCGTAATCAAGTTTTCTAACCGGACTCACCGGTCGGATATTGAAGATCAAGCGAAGGTGACCACGGGTTGGAGGGCGAAGGAGGGGTTTCCGTGGAACGGTAGATCGGAGTGGGTGGAGTGGGTGCTGGAAAATATTGAGTAGATGAAGAGGGTGGGTGGGGGGGGGTGGAGATCTCCAGCGAGGGATGCTGACTACAGCAATCCCACCTCTCGTGCTGACTGGACCGGCCTAGGTTGACTCAACATGCTTCCTGGGGAAGATGATGTGTAAACACGCCTAGAAGAGGCAGACTTCTCCCTCAGCCCACGTACCCCTTCCCTTTTTCTCACCCTCCAAACAGGCAGAAATATTTTTTTCCCCGTCCTGCTCATTTTCCGAGTGAATTCACCAGCAAGATGTAACCGAGTTATCTACGCAAATTCCGTTTACCTTCGCTGCCAAATTTGTAGTTATCTACAGCCGAGCGACGTGGCTCAACGATGCCATGTTGGACTCGTATTCGGGAGGACCGGGGTTCGATCCCGGCTCAGCCATCCTGATTTCGGTTTTCCATGGTTTCCCAACGTCGCTTCAAGAATATGTTGGTATGTTTCCTTAACAACGGCCATGGCCGACTCCTCTCCCAGCTCCTGACCTCGGTGTCGACGAGACGTTGTCCACTAACCTACCATTAGTTCTCTAGTGTAAAAGTTATATCTAAACTTTCCTGACCTACGTGTTAATTTTCACTAATTGGTAAGGAAGTGTTTACCCATACGTAAAACGTAAGTATACAATTACTGCAAAAATTACCATACGATATGCACTATATTTCAGCATACCTCGTAAAGAAAATTTGAACAGAAAGAGGATTTTCTCCCAGGATATTGGCGTAAAATTTCTAACACACTGCGCATATTTGAGAAATAATGCTTTTTCAAATACATTAAGTCGTTCAGTGGTTAACTTACTGAGCCACTGGTGTTTGATTTAAACTCATGCCATACATTTCCGTAATATGACCTGGGTTATGTTTAATACGCATGATTATATAATAATGCTCTACAAATCCGCCTAAACTATCGTACTTTTTTGATGAGGAAATTTATCTAACTCTGCGAAGAATATTCCTGAACTTGTAAAAAGATTTTTCTGTACATTTGTCAATCAATTTCCCCACGATTGTTTAATATTGTTTTCCTTGATAACATGCATGGATTTACTACTATAGCGTGCGATAAATTTTCTTCAAATGTAGGTGTTATTTGATTCCCTTACACGATACGGAATTTTACCTTTTTTCAGTGCTGCAGATTATATATATATATATATATATGACAAAGAAATTATTTGTGAAATTATATTAACATTTTCGTTAGAGTGAAAATGTAGGTATAATACAACGAAAGTAAGCCATACCGTACAATGTTCTTATTGAAATTTGAACGATGTCTTAGGCCTATGTAGGATGGTTCCTGTCCTAATACAAAGAAAAAAAAGAAAAGATGAAAAACTGAGTGACGATTTGTATGACTGCTGTGTGGAGAAATCAATCAGTAGGGACCCCTGTGTTTCACGAAAATATATTGGCAACTCTCTTTTTTTTTGTCTTGCATGCAAATAAGCAGCTCTACTTCGTCGGTATTGGTAGCGTGTCTGTGTGTAGAGGCGTCAGTTATTGGGATGCGCCAATCAGAGCCAAGTTACTGCGATACCACTCCTCTGTACTGTATTTACCGGGTAGAATCGGAAGACGCTGAATTTGAAAAATAATCCAATCGCTGACCACGAAGCAGAGCTACATGTTTGCACATAAGGCATTGGAACAAAGGCGGTGTGAAAATCTTTTTCCAAAAATCAAGGTCCCTAATCGTTAAATTATTTTGGCTATTTTAGGCCCGGGGGAGGGGGGTGATTGGGGGGGGGGTGGTCAGATTAATAGATTTTTTTAAAATTTGATTAACGCTATTGTTAGCGTTTGTTGTTGAGAAAACCAGCCATTAAATAAAGCGACAAATAACAAGGACATAGCAAAAAAAAAATAATAAAAGGGAACAACCTAAGGAAGCCAGATACGGCTGTATTCAACAAAAAATGTAAGTAATTTCGAAATAGGACTATAGTCGATACAACATACCCTTGAAAACGCTGTAGTTTCTCGCAAAATGTATGATTGGGTGATATATTTCTGACTTAACGTGGCTGTCTGCAGACCAATAACTGGCATCACATATTTCAATATCGGGATTCTTATTGGCTCAGTCAAATAGGGTAACAGCTCCAAGTACAGGCTAAAGCCAATAACCTTCTGGTAAACTGACCGTGTGTTGAAATCCAACAAACAGTCAAGTTTGCTCGCGATAAACCATCATTAGAGGTACGTAAATTTCGCAGATACATTCCAGGTGAGGTTGAACGCCAATTATGTATACTTCATTGTCATATCTGTGACTTGCTGCTAGTTGTTACGAAACGCGTTTGACTACTGCAAGCCAGTAGTAAATAAGGAAATAATGCGAAGTGCTATCGCTTGCTACCTGCTTGTACGGTTATAAGCCAATAGATAATCGATTGTGGCCAGTGGGTGTATAGGACTGACAAGTCTAGGCTGCTGCCAGATGAACCCGCGAAATTGACGTACCTATAACCATCATCTCTATCGATACATTAATGTAGACCAAAAATAAAAAAAATAAAAAAATAGTCAAGACGGACAAGGACCACAAAATGCACAAATATGGCAGTAAAGATGGACAAAAGACATAGACTAAACAAATGAACACAGCGACAGAAATGATTGCAGATAAGACACCACAGCGAATTTGACACATACGGCAGTAGGCTTCCTTCGATAATAACAGATGCGACGTTTAGGGAACAAATATATATTCCCAACTTCAGGCACACGAACAATCTGAAGAATTCCTGCAGACTGACTGTGACATCTGGAAAATAGAAGATCTTATGTAATTTATGACTGTACAAGACTGTATTTCCTTGATTTTGCGTATTACCGTCGACAAAGTTACAATTTTCAATTAATGTGCATGGGGCCGCGGTGGTCGAGGGGTCAGACCTCTCGCCTCCCACCAAGGCGATCCGGGTTCGAATCCCAGCGGGATCGGTCCCCGGATTTTCGCATGTAGGAATCGTGCCGGACGATGTCGCTGGTCGGCGGGTTTTCTCGGGGATCTCCCGTTTCACCCACCCATTCATTCCGGCGCTGCTCCATACTCACATTATATCACCCCTCACCCGCGCTAAAGACCTCGATGTTAAGCGCTGGCCAAAATATCTCACTCACTCAATTAATGTGCTTATTACTAATTATGTACCATACACCTACTTAAGGGCTTTGCGTCGAAAATTTCGTAATTTTATAACTGTACCAGGCACTGTCCAGCTCTTATACGTAAAATTAATTGTAATTTCCCACAAATGAAATATTTTCCGGTTCCATAGTTTTCGTATAAGCGCATGTCATAGTAACGATTTGATTGTTTTCGCTTACAACCCAAAGTAAATACTATTCAGACAATACAAATTTAATAATTTAGAGTGAAATTAAATATATTAAGCTACGGAATGACACCTTCGTAACGTTATATAAAAATGTTTGTATTGAACATTTTTTGCACTTGCCTAGATTTTTGCATATATATGAGTACCTATATTTTTAAATATAAATAATAATTTTACCAGAGTGTTATCTTGTAGCTCAACAAGTTCACTTTCACTCAAAATTATTTAATTTGTATCGTTTCCGGGTAAATAGCGAAAATTGTAAAATCTCTATTTTGACATTTGTTTGTACAATAATTATGTAACCGACATATATTTTATATGTGAGGAATTGCTATTCATGTTATGCGGAAGAGTCGAACAGTATTTGGTACATTTATAAAATTAGGAATTTTTCGGTGCAGAGCGGTCTTAAACTAGTTTCCTATCCTATGTCTCTTCCCGTGGAGGTAATTTTTTTTTGCTTCTATCGTATGATGACCAAAAGAGTTGTGGTCGTAACCAAGTCCCTACCCTTGCAGCTGTTTAAAATGCGTGTCAGCTTGTGACCTTGAAAGCAATCAGGTGTACGCGACGGGAATTACCAACCCTTCCTCTCGTCACCAAAAAAATAAAATAACCAGTCAGTCACGCACATGTTTTTGTTTGGAACCAGAATAATTCGATTGCTACGAAGGGTTGTTTTTTCAGAATGTTATTTCGAGTAGGATGCAAGCAGAACCCTTCCAACGGAGCCGGATAAAGAGAATTGCTGCCACCTTAGTAAAAAAAATCACTTAATATTTATGTTATTTGTTTTATATAAGGACGTTATGTTTATGTAAGCTGCTTTTAGCATGTGTACTTACCATAATAGGGTCGGTTACATAAATCATCGCTAAAATATCAGTTTGAAATTGTGGGTTTCTTTAAGCTTATTTGCAAAAAATGGAAATTGATAAAATGAATCCTATACAGTTGACTAGCAGAAATTTTCATTGAGTAACGAATTTCTGAAGAAGAATTTCTGATGCCAAAATCTGTACATTTAATTGCTCGTTACACATGCATCAATATGTGTACATGTTTGCTCGAAAAGTTGGCTGATATATTTATCTAGGTTTGTTGCTGCTTTGTATTATCACCATATCGACTTTCAAAATCGTGTAGATTTCAATAGGTGTTTTTAGCTATTATTAAGCTGCCGTGAACTCTAAATAGTGTCCAAATCACATCTCGGTTTCTTTCGTTTATTCGGTCAACATTTAAAACGAATGCGTTGAAGTGACCGCATGAATGAACATGTAGGCAGGACTGCAAGTCCCGTTATCCCCTTCAGGGGTGGCCAACCTTTTCGAAGCTATGGCCAAAACGTTGAACCGAATTATGTCCTGGGTCACGGGACAGAAAGTAATTTTATTAAATAGTTATTTGCAATTAAATATGTATTTGCATTTCATTATTCTCTTGAAGTTCGAACACTATCTCCACAGAATTTGTAAAAGGAGCATTGCAAAATATTAAATTATTATTTAAATACATTTATTGTCTGTGTAAACAAATTTAAATACATCGCAAGTGTTTCCTCCTTTATTTGGCGGCCATTCAAAATATAGTGGAGGGCCGCGGGCATAGGCTTGGCCGTTCGTGCCCTAGAATAACCAACAATAACTCCCTAAAATTAAATAAACAAAATGAACACATGTTCTGTACATGAGTTTTTTTTTATGTTCTGTTGCTGAACCTGGGATAAGTAAGGCTTTATAAGGGATTCTGCCCTCTCCCCCGGGTCGGTTTTTTGGCGGTCGGTTTTTAAGATCGATCAGACAGACGGTCAGTCGGGGTCCAGTAGCTGGAAGCACGAACTTTGCAAAATTTTCTATTGTAACGAGGGAGCGGTCGGTCGGGCATAGTCGACGCGACGAGCCACTTCACCTCCACTTTCACCTTCTCCGTTTCTCAACTGCCTCATCATCCTTTCCCGCTGACGTCACAAGCGATCTGGGTGGAGAGCAGTTGCCATCACAGCCGACCTTGAAGAGCATGCGCCTAGGCCATCAACTACAGTTGCTCTAACACCTGGGAATTTCGTGGTCACCCAGTCTCCTTCCGAGCTCTGAGAAAGAGCTGTGCGTCGCAGCAGGGCCTGATCTATGGAAGCCCCGAGCGCCGAGTTAGAGGGAGCACTTGTGGTGCCGAAAATTTTTATTTGGGAATTAATTGTAAATGAGTGTTTAAAAGATACAATATCTACCAATATTTAGACTTTAACTAGTTGTGTATTTTTATTAACCTTAAACACCATACAATGTAATAAGTACAGAATTTATAATTAGTATGCAGACTTAAAAACACTGCTAATGGTAGCTACTGTTATTTACGCGAGCGCAAAAAAAAACGTATGCAACATACGTCGGGTTGATCGGATTGATGGAAATAGGGGTAGGGAAAGGAGGGAGGAGCAAATCACAATTTTTACCCCGGGCGAAGGATAGCCTAGAGCCGTCCCTGCGTCGCAATGGCCGGATATAAATACAGCTCGCGTTTGCCGCAGAGTGACCCTTACTGTAGCATATAGCACGTGACCACGGTCGTAGAAGAACAGGTCTGGACACTCGCCTATCTGCCAATGTATTTTGCTTGACCCCCTTGTTGTTTGGCTGTAGTTCGTCAAGTTACCGAGAAAGTCGTACTTTTTGGCGCTGTTTTCCGGGCGGTCGGACTCAAGCTCTGCTCACTTTTTTCCATTGTTAAATTTATAAAGTAAATAAAGATTGCTGGAGCCTTTTCTTAAATTTGTGAACGAAGGAAGTATTTTATAAATTGATAAAAAATACGTTTTGATAAATTGTTTATCTTAGTGGAAAGGAAGTGGGCGGAGTTTGAGCCGACCGCCCTAACAGCAGCGCCAATAAAACACTGTATTCTCGGTAACTTGGTGAACTGCAGCCATACAACAAGGGGGTCAAGTTTCCAGGCGAGTGTCCAGACCTGTTCTTCTACGACCGTGCACGTGACTGAGAATGCATAGATGACCTCGACAGCGAAGACGGCGGAACTGAGTGGCGCGGTATCATCGCTTCAAGTGGAAGTAGTGCGTACAGTGGCGGAATAATTAGACCGTGTTTGGACGAAGAGTTTGCGTGTGTGAGACAGACGAGCAGGTTAGACTGTTACTATAAAAGTTGAGATACTTCCAAAACGAAACATTTTAAGGCTCGGTTTCAGTCGCCATATTGAATTTATTACATTTTGTATTTATGGAATTCTGAGAAGAAAAATGTTAAATCGGCGACTATACCGCAAATTCTATCTAATTCGTGCTACAATACAAGCATACCAACAGAGCTAAAAAAAAAAAAAAGGTTGCAATATGTCGGGCAAATTATTAACATAAAAAATTTGTCACACACATTGCGGCATATTTAGGAAGTTTACAGCTTAATCGCAAGGTATGTACTGTAGCGAAATGTAAATACAATTTGAGGTATAATCGCATATTTAACATTTTCCTTCCTAGAATTCCAAAAAAGCGAAAAATAACAACATTCAATCTGGCGAATAAAACCGAGACTTAAATGAAGAGTGATGTGTAGAGATGTTGATTTATCGCGGGAAAACTTGACTGTTTGCAAGGTTTCAACGTTCGTTCAGCTTATGAAAAAATAACTGTCTGTCTCTTGTACGCAGAACTGTTACCCTATTTGACTAAGCCGATAAGAATCCCGCTATTGTAATATTTGATGCCTATTATTGGTCTGCAGACAGCTATGTTGTGTCAGCCGTATATCACCCAATCATACACGTTGAAAGAAACCTCAGTGTTTTCAAGGGTATGTTGGCACAAAACATTTTCGCGATATACCATAATCACTAGTGATATGTAATCTGAGAACTGCTTTTTATGTGAAGGACAATCATGGACTCTTTTTGTTTAGTGTAGGTGATTATAGGTTTTAACTAAACTAACTGTCAATAATATTAATTATAAATATCGATCTATAGAGTGGTGAACTGTGCATAGACATGTGTTATTATTATAGCTTGTTTAGTAAGGTTGTAACGAGTAGGAAATTTAGTTTTAAATTCTTTCATTTAATCTATCAAGCCTTTCATCTCGATCGTACCTGGCTACGCCCAAGAATATAAATTTTTAGCAATATATAATTCCGAGTGCTAAGAATTTAATGTTAAAATTTACATTTGAAGAACATTTATGAAGAAATAAACTTTAAAAGAAATTTATTTATAACATTATTTTTATAACATAATTCCCTTTAAGTATTTATTGATTTTAACTAAGATCTCAGCATTTATTCCTCATTAAACTCCCTTGAAGTTTGAATCGAATCAGTACACCTTGGACCACTAGCTGAATGTTACATTTCAGACATATGTTACCCTTCTACTTTGTTATCGTATCGTCTCATGTTTTCTCGAACCTTCTATTGAACATTCGTTTACGAGGAAATCTAAAAGTTCTGCTTATGTCATTCGGCATTTTGTCCTTGACGTGTATGTGGGTTTAACGGTATGGTTGCAATTTATGTAATAAAAAAATAAAATAAAATTCGCTGACGATATAGTGAATATATTTAACAGTTATATTGATGACTGCATTGAGTTTCTTGGGTTCTGCGAAATGAATGACTCAAAAAAAATTAAAAAGTAATGAAACCATAAATAAGCAGAATATGCTTTAGTCGACTAGATACATACACAACATAAAATTAAAAAAAAAAAAAAAATGGAATGTTCCTTCTTCTATTTGACCCGATTCGATTTTTTTGGACTAAAACGCATTCTGCTTATGTATGGTTTTCCATTATTTTTAGTTTTTCTTTGACGGTCATCTATATCGTAATGGAGTATGTCTAAGAAACTCAATCCAGTCATGCACTCCCATCGCACAATTCTTTCAGTTGTATAGATCAATTTTTTTTTGTATTGTGGGTTTCGGATCTAAGATGCACGATAAAAATCTCACACTTTCGGAACTCCACCTCACCTCAGCAGTGCTTGAGGATAATTGTAGAGGTGTTCATCGATTTTCTTTTTTTTGCGACACGTCCAATTACGCGAGGGTTGAGGTTATGTGCGCCTTCGGGAATCGGAGTTTCGGAGCTCTAGTTTCGCAAGTATGTGCGACTCAGCAGAACCTGGGTAAGGGTGAAGTTTTAATGCAGGGGGGAGGGGAAAGAACTAGACTTAATCACCCGAAGGCTCGGTAAAGGCGCGCATGGAGGAATTCAATTACCGACCCCGCCGCCGTGCGAGAGGTTGTCTGCGCGCGGCCCTCGATTGGAGCGGCTTCGTAAATGCGGGAATTCGGGTTAATGACGTCATTCATCACGTCTATTTCCCACTGGGTTCTCTGCGGCGAGTCATCCACGCAGCGAGGATTTTTTTCCCCCACCCTTGCGATGAATTACTCTTCCAAATTTAGAAACCTTGGAACGAAATTTCTTCCCTTTCTCACTTCCCCTCTATCAACCATTTTTCTTCGGAGTTATTGATAGTCGCCGACATTATTAACACCATTCTTTTTTTTTTAATCTTGTGAAGTGGTTGTTAGTTTTCGTAACTGTGCTCCTTCCCTTGTGGATTGCGTTTCAAGTCGTCGAAAGTTGAAAATTAATTAATCCTTTTCTTTTTTTGGGTTTTACCGTTCCATTAAAAAAGTTGGGAGGTTTTGCTGGGAACCGCGTTCGATGGGGCTAGCAGCTGAGATGTAGAGTTTTTTTTTAGAAGTTGCCACGTACCTGAAGCTAACCTGCTAGCTAGACGCGTTATGTCTCGCTGGCTCTTACTTACAAGGCGCTGAACTTCGGAACTATTTACGTCCTCCCGCAAGAAATGTGGGATGCCTTATTTAGCCCTAAAACCCTCAGGCCTAAAGTCATAGTCCCTAAGATAATATTCGGGCTGTTGACGTTAGAGGTATTGACTTAAGGGGTACTGACCTTAGGACTAATGACTAGAGACATGCAAAATGCGCGTCATTTCTTGCCACCAGACTAGACTCCAAATGGTTGTACACTCATCCAACTTGGGAAGATGCCAACTTCCCCACATAGGCAAAAAAAAGCCGCAATATTCCGAGTAAAATGCATCGGTCCAGTAGTTAAAAGTCGTACGTTTGAGTGACCAACATCCTGTACCATGGCCGTCTTTAGTAGAAGGCCGGTGTCTTGAATGTGGCAACGCTGCATCGGAGAGCTGCTGCCGGTCACTCATTGGCTGTCCTAGGTAGTGTAGACGTGTACACGCCACTAAAGCTGCATCTATACACGTTACATAGACTAATGTGGCCAAGAAGTGACAAGCAGCAGGCCCCCGATGCAGTGTTGCCACATTCAAGACTCCGGCCTTTTACTAAAGACGCTCATGCCTGTACCCAGGTAGTTGACATCACATAGAGTCTACGCCCAGTGTAATCTCATACTGTAATTGTGTGTGTATATATAGGACTGCTAAGTATAGTATGGTACCAAATAATAACGGAGATTTTGCAGGTCTCTGCTAATGACTATAGACTACTGAATTTAAGTCAAGTGATTTTAGAACTACTGACTTATGGGCTAGTGACTTTAGACCTTGTGGCTTTAGGGCTAATTACTTAAGGACTTTTGTGTTAAGTGAGCGAGAAATTTTGGTCAGCGCTTAACATTGAGGTCTGTAGCGGTGTTATAGGTGACACGAGTTGAGTATGGAGCAGCGACGGAATTAATGGGTAGGAAAAACGCCCGCCGACCAAAGGCATCGTCCGGCACAATTTCATCACGCAAAAATCCGGAGATAAAACTCCGCCACGAATCGAACCCGGTTCGCCTTGGTAAGAGACGAATTGTCTGACCATTCCGCCACTTTGTTTTGCGTCAGGATAAACCAACATTTAAGAGTGAAACATTGGGAATTGTGGCTTTAGTTTCTCGGCTTTAGAGGGGATTAATTTTGTAAGCCCAGGCGAGACACAATATCGTAAAATCACTCTGTAAGTTTGTTGCAAATCAAGTTCACTATGTAATGTAATTTTTCAAGACGAACTGTATATCGGTTTTATTAAATTTTTTAATTAATAGAAATTTTAGTTAATTTACTAATTAACTGGCATTTTGCTGAATTTTGTCTGAAACAAAAATGCAATATGTAGTAAAACCAGTTTGTAACGATGTTACAGAGCCATTTTACGATATCGGCTGCCGTTCTTCATGTTTTCAAAAATAATTGTAACTAAAAATGTGGAAACTCGGGCCCGAGCCCTTGAGAAAAAAAGTGTGGACGAGGTGTGTGGAGAGAGGTGTAATATTCCAACCCACCTTCGCGTCTTTCGCCTGGCAAGAAAGCGCCGTATGCTGGGAATAGCTTCTCTCCACCTTCCCCTCTCTCTCCTCTTCCTGTAATGTTCCTGGGTACGGCTTTCCTACTTTCACCTCCCTCCTAAGCGGGAGTGTTGCCATATTATTATATTTTCAGTTTTTGAGCCTGAACATTTATTCATATTGTATTATCAGAATATTTCTCTTCTACAAAGCATAATATATATTCTTGATAAACTACTTAATATGAATAATAAAGGAATTTTTCATTAATTTATCATGCAGAATCATTGCAAGAGAATTATAGGTTTACTTTCAAGAATTGTCTTGCAAGTTTACCACGAATATATAGTTTGTTTTATCGAAGAGACAATTTTGATAATATAATTTGAATAAATATTATGGCTCAAAAAATGAAAATACAATTAAACTGTCCAACACTTTCCCTTAAGGTCATTCAAGTGGGATACAATCAAATTTATACATTTTCTTGAAATAATGTTCGTTTTGCAGTCTGTACTTGTAAGTACAGTTTCATCTTACAAAACATTTATAGCTCGCTTAGTTTTCTCATAATACTGCGTCAGAGTTAAAATTTGTATGTTTCGCTGCCACGAAAAAAGTGAAAATCAATTCACTAACTCAAATGAAACAATTCACTGTGAACTAACGTACCATGGACTACGTAACCAAGCATTTATAAACTCAGAACGCATTTTTTGAATCTTAAAAAAAATCGCTTAGGTACCAGGGAAAAAGTTTCAAAATTCGGCAGTTTTTTAAAATACGAACGAAGTTCACTGTGAGTTTTTCTAATACATAGTTATTTCGCCCATGACATGTTATTTCACTGTGAATAATAATCTCGTTTATGTAGATCAACTGGTTTTCACTATTTGCATGGCAACGTAACATGCAAATTTAAAATTTAATGCACCGTTATTGGAAAACTATGAGAGCTAAAACTGTTTCGTACGAGGAATCTGTGCACACAAGTATCGATTACAAAACTAACACTATCTCGTAAAAAAAATCTTATCAAACGAATTCGAACACACCTATGTGCTCATGTCACTTATTATGCAGAATTTTTCTTTATTCCTCCCTGATTAAAAATTTGGCAAGATTTAACTGAAAATGTTACAATAGGGACGTTAGCTAATGAATTTTCGTTTCATTACGTAGACCTACATGTATTCAAAAAATTAAAGCGTAAGTGTTAAATTTGAAGTTAAATACTCTCCCTCACAAAATAATAAACACTAAATAACTCCCAGAACCGATTTCATCAAATAATACGCAACTTACAGTGAAATGTAATGTTTTTGTAAAGAAACATTGCCTGTTATTCTGCACAGCCTTAGTTTGTTAAACGAAAATGAATATTATTAAAAGACGAGGTTACGCAGCCTCTTATTAGTGCTAATTATCCCCCATACTTGGCAGTCGATGTTTGTTAGGTGCTTCTTCAACTGAGTCGCTGTGTCTGACCACAAAAGTTTTTTCCAGTTCTCCACCCCCCCCCCCCCTCTTCCTGGGGCGATGAAACCAGGCGCGCTCTTTCTAAAGTGGGAAGTGCCAGACGGTGCTAATGGTCCACGACTCTGTGCCGTGTGTCAGAGTGCTAGAGAAAATCAAGCCTTTGTTTTCCAACTTCTATATATATAAAAGGAGTTGTGTTCTTTGTTTTGTGGGCGCTATCGCGCGTTTGAGAGTCGCCGTCATTGGCGTAGTACACGCGCGGGAAAATACTTCACCTCGACTGTTTCTCGGCGCGAGTTTTTTTATTTGTTTTTTCACCACGTTTTATTTATTTCCCTTGATTTGTTGAGGGCTCACATTATCTTACAAGTGAGGAAAAATCATAACGTTGTATTTGAATGAAATAGTGGTAGTTCAGTGGACGTCAGTTAGGAATACATTTTCTTGTTACAAAACAAGATACATATCCAACAGTTTCCCCATAATGACGTCACAAAGTAAACATTTGCGTGATTTTACTTCACACACACACTGAACCAATATACATATTGAAATATAATAATTCATAGTGAAAGTACATATCACAGGTTACGGCTTGAAGCGTACAAAAACCCACTACAAAGTAGTTAAGTAATTTAAAAGATACTGCCAAAAGTAGAAAAAAATTAGAATTTTCAGATTTATTTTATAATACAAGCATATCTTGTAATGGATTTTTGTATACATGTAGCTGTTCCCGAAACATGTAGTTTGAGTGTAAATTATTTCGTTTCATTGTGTACGTTTAAGTGTTTATGCAGGATAAACTCGCACATTTTGACTGTGAAATGTCATTATGGCTAAAGTAAATGAGTTGTTTTTTTTTGTAAGAGGAAAATGTACTCTTGAGAAACTTTTACTAAACTAAACCTATTGCTTACAAATATAAAATTATGAGTTTTATCCATCTGAATACCTTTGAGGGGGAAGCTCATCAAAAATTATACGTGTTTTAATCGCTTTTATATTTTTACTAGATATGGTTTGTTTTCTTGTTGTAACTATTTTTTACATATTTGAAAATGTTATCTTTCGTAATAGTTAAATAATGGCATGTCGAAGTCCAAGTGTGCGTGAAACTGTTTTATAAAAAAAACTGACTTACAGAAACGAAATAGTTCTCACTAAAGATCAGTGTCACAGGCTACGTAACGGTATAGGCAGAAACAGCATAGATTGTTTAGTGTTTAAAATTATACAGAAAATTGGAATTATTTTAAAATTCAGAATTTATTTATATATATATATATACACACACACACACACACACACATACTGCGCATGGTTCGTCAGAGTGAATTTTTTCATTTCTATATTTCGGTTGGTTTTCCGTTCTTTGATAAAACAGTTTTATGCGAATTTGGTTTTTGACATGCTATTACGCAAAAACTATGAAAAAAGCTAAAAAAAATAACTTAAGTTACTGTAAAACTAGTTACAATATTTTACACGAAAAAATATTGATGTAAGTGCCATACTTATGTTAGAATAAGGATAACATATCAGTTTAGTTGTTGATACTATTTGCATTGTTACTACAAATTTTATAGACGTTACAATCTAATCTTTAGAAGGAGCAAAGGATATTTATATTTTGCTAAATATGTTGTATTCTACAGAACATATTTTTGTAGGAACAATGTAGGTGATAACGGCAACTTAACTGGACGGTTGTCCCTATTCTAGCAGAAGTATGGTGCCTACAACAATAATTTTCTTTTATCGTATGTCTACAAAACAAACCTTATAATGTGCAAATATAATTGAACATCCTCCCTTAACAACCTTTATTAATGTTGTGCATAATGTTCGCGTTTTTTTATTTCGACAGCATTACACATAACATGGTGAGGGTCGAATGCGTACTGTTTTGATAACAAAATATAAACATCTAGTTAATTTTCCGTAGTAATTTACCGTAGCTTAGGTAAACGTTACTACATATTAGAAAAAAAATGTTTTTTATGGAAGAGTTTGACGCAGTGAAAAATGCAGCGACTAGTTGCTCTGTAATCGCTAACGTACCTAATAAAATACTGAACAGTTGTATAATTTAGTTGAACTGCTATGGTAAAAAGAGATGTCGTTTAATTTAGTTTAAAAGTGAAAAAAATTTTGGTTTTAATACTAGTAACTTCACGTATCATAAAATTGTGATTGGTCAGTTGATCAACTTACCGATACCAGAGCCCAAGTGGCAGAATTGTTCCCTGTGCCAAATTTTTAACATTGAACGTTCGAACACGTGGTAGAAGTAACCTTGTCATATCTACAGATTATCCGCCCTGCCGTTCCTATTTAATTTATAAAAATACGCATTTGTCTCTAAGCATTTCTATACCATTGACCCAAATGCGACGAAACTTTGGTAAGTTGTTTTGCAAGAGTTGCGGATGAGGTAGTTACTGGACGTGGATTCAGTTGTGGGCGTTTTTACTATCCAGGTGCAAAGCAAACGCTTGGCGTATAAATTTCGTTTTATTACCAGCTACAGGTAAGTCCTAGCCAAATATGATATACAATTGTTATTAACGTTGTGTCACGTGTTTAAGGTGTGCAAACCTATCATTGTAATAGATTTTCTTACGTTTTAAATTTTTTTCCCAGGCTTCGCTCTTGCATGTCGCCAAAGATGACTCAGAGTGTTCATACACGTAAGGTTACCAGCATAACTGATAAACCTTCTTTCCTCAGAAAGGCTGCAAATTAGCCCAAAGGCATAATAGTTTACGTACTATACCAATATTGTATTATAATATCGATTGAGACATATGATACAAGAAATATACTAAAATTAAGGATGTACGAAATACACAAAAGTAAAGTCAGATTTGTTTGTAGTATAAGTGTACCAAGTTTAGTGAAATTTTGAAAAATATTTCTTAGACATGTAATAATATGCTTAAAATATAAAAATGGCCACCATTTTGAAATAATGAACACAAGATAAACGAAATATACAAAATTCAAGTTCAATTTGTATGTAGTAGACTATATGTGTACCAAGCTTTGTGATATTATGAGCAGAATTTTCTAAGATATGTAATTGTATCCTAAATATATAAAATGGCCGTAATTTTGAAAGAATGAACATAGGATGAACGAATTACGCAAAGTAGAGTCACATTTGTTTTTAGTATTTGTGTATCAAATATTTTTAATTCGTAAAAATATTTCCTAAGATACGTAATACTATGCTAAAAATATCAAAATGGGCACAATTTTGAAAATAACACAGTATGAAGTAAATGCCTGCGTTGTGTGCTCATTAAGCATTTGTTTCTTGTCATCCTGTAGTAATGTACATGACTCCACTGACTTTTATGTTCATCTCGTTGCGGTCCATATTGCTATATGATTTTTAGGCAGTTCTTTTTCACTGCCGTGAAAATTGTGATGTAATTCGATTTTTTAATAAAAAAAAACAGACACATATTTTTAATTTTTCCACGTTTTTATTCCTGTAAATTTTATTCACGTCGATGTAAAATACGGGTCCAAAAGTGATGTCTCGGGAAATGTGACAGATCCCCATTTCACACGTAAATACCTGTCACTGTTCTTGCCCAAGTAGGCAACACCCTTAACTCTCCCCGGAACATTTTCTGTTCCCAAATTGGTTTTTATTCCCATGTGGATCTTTTTAATTCGGAAGTAGGCACTACACAATACATTTTAAAAGGCACAATGCTTGAATAAATGTGCAAGCAATATTACGAGAGGATACTATTTTTGTTGGACAGTTTGGTTTCATTCAGTAAGGAACTACAGGTTTCTTTAAAGTAGTTTAAATAGCAATTAACGAAACGTAAAAAGTCTGTATGACGGGCATCTTTTCCCAGCATGTATATTTTCTCGGGTTACTATATGTTTGCAGATGGCCAAGTAGATTTGTATAAAAAACGAATAAAAAAATTGTAAAAATTTCAATCAATTTCATCATAGCCCCACATCTCGTTAGAATAACGAAGTTAATACATATTTGTTTCGCCATATACAAACTTATGTATGATACATGATTGTCTGTACCAATTATTTTTCTGTGTGCATGTTCGACGCGACGCTGAGTAATAATTTGCAGAGTACTGTACCTGCACCCACGTGACGTATGATGAATACGGCGGTGATGAACGAGACAGAGCAGGCGATGACCTAGTGAAGGGTCGGCCGAGCCTGTGTAACGAATGCCATTCAACACGAACGCCCGGTTCGTCGAAGCAACTACCGGTATTGTGCGCGGTGATTCCGACGATTCAAAAACAACTCTCTTCACAATCATCCCTCGCCCTCGACAGATATCACGTGTGGTGTGGCATAGGCTCATTTTGCCTTATTTAACATATGCAAGGGATAGTTTGTAAATTCTATTAGTCGTTGCAGCTGTATTCTTTTTTCAAATGTATATACAGGTAAGTCAGGATGGAGTGTGTTAATTTTTTGTGGCTATTGTAAGTAAGAAATAATAAAATGCAAGTCAAATTGGGTTTTAATTTTGTCTGTACAGTAAGTAAAGTAGGAGCAATATTACTATGGGAAACTTCGAAATTACAAATAATGAAAAACCTTCTTGATTTTTAGCTTCCATATACTGTCTAAAAAAAATTAAAATTTATGTTAAAGATATATCTTTTTAGGTACGATTTATGCTTCAGCGAGGTGGTTACATACATTGACAACACAACTATATAGGCCTACAATGATTTGAACTGCTGGAGGACTCAACCATGGCTAACGGTATATCATGGATTTTTTTTCCAACATACCCTTGAAAACACTGTAGTTTCTTGTGGCATGTATGATAGGGAGATATACGTCTGACACAACGTAGCTCTCTGCAGACCAATGACAGACATCAGATATTACAATAGCGGGATTATTATTGGCTTTATCAAATGGGGCAACACATCTACGTACGAGCGAAAACCAGTAAACATTTCATAAGCTGAATGTGTGCTGAAACCCAGCAAACACTCAAGTTTTCCCGCTATGGTCTTTGTCAAGGAACTATCTCGGCTTTCGTGTAGAGCGATTTCGGGGAGTCATGGATAACCCAAGTCAGGTTTGGCCGGAGCCGGGTATCAAAGCAAGGTCTTCCCAGTTGCGAGTCCAGCGTTTTACCGTTATGTCACCGCGCTGAGAGGAGCGTAAGTTGATTTCGTGATTTTTAAATTGTATGTTTCAATAGACAGTTTGAAAATTTTACTATTCATAATTAAAGACCGGTTAGACAAGCCGGGGTTGCTACTGATTGAAAATCATCAGATAAGTGTTTGATTAAGACTGCTTTACACCGAAAATTTTGTAATTTTGTAGTAATATTTTACAAAACACTGTTCAACTCTTACACATTACATTACTAGATTTTTCAGATATATATATATATATATTTCGTTTCATAGTTTTCATAGAAGCATATGTCAAATTAATGATTAGACTATTTTCGTCTCGTGTCCAAAGTTAAAACTATACAAATGATATGGATAAAATAATAGGTTATAGAGTAAAAGCAAACATATTAAACTACTGAATGGCACCTTTGTTATTTCATATATAAATTGCTTGGCACTAAAACAAAATTCTTCAGTGTATCTTAATTTTGTACATACATATTTGGGTGCACATATTTTTAAATTTTTTTTAAATGTGAAATAACAAAGACTTCATTCTGCAGCCTTATACAACAATTTTTCATATTCTGTATTAAACTTTAAAGCTTATTGCCGAAAATTGCGTTTCTGCAGTCCCTTTTGGCATGATAATCTTGGTTCAGAATATTTTTAAATCTATAGACGGCACAGCACCCGTTTATCTCCAATCATAAAATGATAGCAAGAGTCACTTCTGAGAGTCTCACAGATGATGGTTGTGAGCGAGAAGACTGAACACCTGTTTACTGACTGCGTCTAGAGTCTAAAATGAGACGTGATGCCCATTCTGTGTCGTCCTTATTGCTTCCTCATTTATGCTAAGCCTCGAGCGAGCACAACACGTCCAGAGAGAACTTGATGAAAAATTGGTATTGTTTAAAATTTTTTTTTACATTTGTACGAGATATAGTTTATTGTGTAGATATACATTGTAACTATTTTTACTGTGATGAAAATTGTTTAGCCCTCGAATTTTGTTATAACAGCATGTCAAAGTCCAAATGTGCATAAAACAGTTTTATGCTTAAAAAAAATACCAACTTACTTACCGAACTGAAAAAATTTACACTGAATAACGAAGTTGTAGGCTACAAGATATATTATATAAACAAAGTAAAATTTTCGTATTTTTAAATAAAATGTGAACTTTGGAATTAAAATTTAAAAAATTACAGACTTTTTTAAAATACAAAAATAATTTATTTTTTGTTTACATGTAGGAGACATTGTAGGGCTATTACTTTGATATTCTGTGTGAATTTTTTATTTCGGTAAATCAGTTGGTTTTCCTTTAAAGCATAAAACAGCATTGTGCCAATTTGGTGTTTGACACGGCATTGTAAAAAATATATGAAAGCTATAAATGTTTCACTACAGTAAAAAATAGTCACAATGTAGATCTACTATACAAACGCACAAGTATAAAAAATTTTAAAACCATTAAAAATGTTTCATCAAGCGCTCCTGAAACCACTCGTAGGCATGTGGTGTAAGCGGCTAGGATGGCTGGCATGGAAGTAGCGAAGGCAACGGGTTCGTGTTAGAGTTACGGTCCATAAATCGAGGCAGGTTCCTGGGCTGATATGCCTACCTTCTTCTGAGCGATGCGCGTGCGTCATCCATTTAGCGCGCAGCCGTGCCGACTGGCTCCTGCCCCCCCCCCCCCCCCTCAAGATTTGTCCTCTATAAAACTAAAGACCTGATTTTCCTCTTTGACCTAATTATTTCCACCCCGTCCATTTAAAAAATAGTTTATGAACTCTTGCTTTGCAATCGCAAAATCTTTGTATATGATGTTACCATATCCATTTAGAATGGTAAAAATATGTGAGAAAAGATAGACCACTTAAAAAATTTATGTTCTTAATTATTTTTTTGTTAATTTAGCAAAGTGTGCTTTACAATCTGCTATTCTTAAGTTATGTGCTGTATATAAAAAACTATACACTTTATTCTATGTGAACATGATATATGCCATTAAAATATGATGTAATTTAATAGTATGCAAAAATCGTTTTTGTGTGATAAGTCACGTCGCCTCCACCAATTAAAAAAACCTTAGCTAACAGTGTAGATGGTGTTACTTGATTCGAAGATGTTTCTTGTAGCTGCAACAAACAAGTTTATTATAGCTTCTAACTTAAGTTAGGAGACACAAGATTATTCTGACAAATATGATAGAGAATAATACTGGACAGCTCTGTGCTAGTGTCACAGACGAAATTGCGAAAAATAACCTAGCTGTATGAGGGGGAACAGATATATTTTGATGTTTAACTTTTAAATTAATTCTATTATTGTCCTGTTAGCAAACATTTTTCTTCTGTTTATGTTTGTCATTATTACTGTGTTTATGTGTTTGCTTTTGTCCATCTATTGTCTCTCGCGACAGCAAAATATGCTATTCGTCGATAAAATATGTTTTTTTTCTCCACAATGTTATGTTAGCAGAGTAAAGTTGAAACGAATAAAATATACCGTGTCGTTATTAATCAGTTTGGTATAGCAAAACAAGTATGTGTTCTCTCATAATTTGCACACATGTATTTGGCGAGGGACTTTAAGTCCGTCACAAGGGTACTGAGCTCCATACTCCTAGACATTCAGGGAACATTCATATATATATATATATATATATATATATATATATATATATATATATATATATATATATACATATATATACATATATATATGTATATATATACACACATGTACAGGGTGACCAGACACAAACACATGATAAACACACCACGCGAATCCTGGACTAAATTGGAGGCGAAAATCTAAGCTGCAAAATGTCGTACAGTGATATTTTACGTGCGCAATGTGGCAACACTGCACGGAGGTAGTACCCTCCAGGTATTATTTAATGTATGTTATGTCAAGTAAACATAGAATCATGTTTGGACTGCTCAGGATTTTAACTTGCACTCATAATATGCAGGTTAGAACAGAAGTATTACGATAAGTAAGGTATCTGAGGAGTGCAAAGGGGGACTAAGTACAGTGCTATGTTCCCACATTGTTTATATAAAATGTCGTCGTACAACACTTTGTCACTAACATTTTTCGTCTCCATTTTAGCCCAAGATTTGTGTGGTGTGATAATTATACATTTGTGTGTGTATATATATATATATATATATATATATATATATATATATATATATATTATATAATATATATAATATACACACATATGTCATTCGGGATAAAGTGAGCACTAAAAATTTAACCTTTGAAAAATATCACTAGCCGTTACTGCATACAATTAAACATTAACTCTAGTTGCTTCACTGCTTGTATGGTTGGCAGCGAAATTACGCAAAATAGTTATGTTTATTTTCTTATTTAAATACAACAATATCGAAATAAAGAAACCAAAATCGACATTATTGTATTTTACACAATTAATAAAGTCTTTTTTAAAACAAACTGTATGGATTTATACAGACTGTACGATTTATCTTAGAAGCACAACCATCAAGTGACGTGTCCAACAAGGCTAGAAATTTTCTGTCATTAGCCCTAACACGCAGAAAGATATGAATTGGCTGAAAATAGAAATTCAGTAGGGCTTTCTTAAGCGCTCACTTTATCCCGAACGGCCTCTATATATATATATATATATATATATATATATATATATATATATATATATATATATATATATATATATATATAGTCATAGGCATAGCCCGATATACATTAAATGTATATATTGAAGGGATAATTTGTGTAAAAGTCATTAAAGACTGTCCATTAGAATTAAGTATCAGATGTTCTTAGTATTAAGCGGCGGTAATCACGACAATATAAAACAGGCTAGAATTGTAGTACAGAGTTGGTTCAAGTTTTGTTGTACTCGGTGTAAATAGTATTATGTGATAGGGATGATAGTAGGATGATCAGGGAGAGTTAATGTATATTTTATATGTTGGACTGGGGAGATGATGAGATGAGAGCCAGGGTAGTCGCCCACACATCTGTAAGTACTCTGGGCTGTGTAGCTGTCGACAGTGACGAAGTGCCGGTCGACCCCTCCTGCCGCCTGCCCGAGGCCACCAGGTGGTGGGGGCGAGGAATGGCAATCTAACGGCCAAGTCGCCCAACGGTTTGATTTAAATTTCAAGTATTTATATATGTTTTGCCATAAGTATAGGTAATTATAAGAAGTAATGATGTAGAAATTAGAGAAATGTAAACTGTGATTTATGGAAATAAAATCACCACGAAAGATGGTCGTAATCGCCCGAATTCGGAGAAATACCGGAAGGCCGGGGATTTGAAACATAGCTCCTGATTGGCTGGGGGGAGCCGCGTCTGAAATCGCCGCTTGGCGTGCGTGCCGGCAGCAGTGCCGGAGAGAGCAGTCTAGGACTTAGCCGTGGACGGATGCGTGTGTTCGTGTCCCGCGGGTCCGCGTCTCGGTAGGCCACCAGGGGTGCGTTACCAAGAGCCTTTATTACGCGGTTAATTACATTTAATTGTCGGGCAAAGGCGATTAGACGTCCGCCGATTTAATCGCAATTCGCAGGCCAAGAAGCTGGCACAGTGGCTTGAGTGCGGTGCGGGAGGTCGTTGTCGATTCCTGCCGCGAATAAGGGCGTTTACGACCGTGTGAAGTGGGTTGCCATATAAAGAAATATCACTCGTTTCACTTGGTAGTTTGAACCTATATAGATTCTCGCAAAATAAGTGTCGAGTGATTGGTCACTTACTGACATTGATTGACTTGTGATCTTGAGTAAATCAAACCCGCTGGGCTAGTCGTGGCAATTACTGGCAGGGAATAGATCTAATCAAAGCCTACATTGATAAATTAACTAATTAAAATAAAGTAACTCCGCTCTAAATAGAAGGAGGTGGTTACTATATATATATCTGTGTGTGTAGGACAAATGCATCAAGAATTTACTGCGATTGGGCTTATGACCACCTCGTGTAATAACTATTACTTTTGAGGTGGCTGTCGATATTAACGCTTACGAGACTTGGAAAGACTTAAGGGCGACACAGCATGCGCATCTCGCCTCAACTCAGCCTCTAAGTGCAAATCATTGAACTAACATGCAGTCGTCGAGCCGATAGCTCGCTTCTATAAGATAACTAGTGGAGACTATTATTATATGACGTATTATATAAGTGGTAAAACTGTAAATATAAATTTTTGGTACATGTATTAATTTGCGTTCAAAAAAATATTTTCGAAGCCACTGCAAAACTAAAGAGCGATGCCTTAAGTAAGTTTCTCAAGGGCACCGCATACTTTGAGGACGTTTAGAGGGCTCATAAGCGACGTACCTATAAGGGCGACCTTGAAGCACGTATCAAATGCCGCGTCGCCTCAACGAGCCAAGCGTGCAAGTTTCCCGCCGAATGGTTTTTGCTATGGGACATTAAGTGGTGACCATATAATTCTATTGGTGGAAAGTCTGAAGCTAAGTTCAGTGCAGGTCGCTAACTGAGTTTCACGTACATCCGGTTATTATATTTTGAAGTACGGAAGTCTGAAAAGGCTGTTATTAGCCACTTTGGAGGGCTTGGAAATTAGTGTTTTTAACAAGCATGGCGTCTAAACAATGAGGTTCCGACCTTGTCTGAAGTTTGTTTTCTTTTCGTACGTTTGCACAACGGGCGCACATAGAATGTTTTCGTATAAAAAACCTGTTTACGAACATACTGTAATGTATTTGAAGCGTGAGGTAGGCAGCCACCTTAAAGGGGTCTGCCTAACCACGCTGCAAATGCGTTGCAACTAGTTACGATTATTCTTTTTTTTTATGAAATTGTTTAACACGCATTATATTTGTAAATCTACGAAAAGAGTGCACACTTCAAACTATGTCGCTATAGTTTTGAAAATTCGGCACATTTATTAGGAACATCGTATTCGAACCCCTCTGAACGGCCAAAATCGGCTTTCCCAGGCTGTCGTATCTGAAAGAATAACAACCCGATTCGAAAAACCCACCTAAAGTAGCAAGAGTTAGACTTTGAACTATGCTGGCCACAAATAAAATAATGAGGTCACCGCTTGAAGTCCCATAGGATGAAGGGTAATAGTAAAACACTACACATCTGAGTAGCTTGCGCGGAGAGGCGATAATACATTACATACGTCGGTTAACGGCAACCTTACAGCTCATGCAACACACACACATACAAACGCAGCCTATCTAGGGAGGCCCCTTAAGCGATGACCATATGATTTCACTGCTGACATTGGGAACAAAGTTTTTATAAATTTTGGCAGCCTGGTAAGGCCTTTTTTAAAAATCTATTTTGGAGGGCTTCAAAACATTATTTTAATGAGCATCTCAACAATGACATTTTGTCCTTGTTCGTAGTTTGTTTTCTTTTCGTACATTAGCACAACTGGCGCACGTGGAATAGCTTCGTTAAAAAAAAAAGGTTTTTTTTTCTTCTTACATTATAACTCGTTTGAAGCACTTATCAAGCGGTGCTCTTAAGATCACGATCCATCATTTCTACTACTTTTATGATAATTATTTTTTATTCCTAAACGAGAGCAGATATCGAAAAATTGTTGCGCAGTCGTGTTAAAATACAATATACTCTACGTTAACTAATTTTTTCCAAGATAAAATACACATTGGTTGCAAACAATTATGTAATAATATACTAGTTATGCAAATCTATGTAAATTTTTGTCTACAAAAATTGGACTATATAGGAAAAACCATTCTTAACAAAACTCTACAACAGTTTTTCGATATCTGCTTTCATTTAGAACTAAAAAAAAAAAAAAATACTATCGTGGATGCAGAACAAATTATTGATTATGGTCTTAAGATTACACTATACACCTGACGAACAAATTCTTTGTTTTAAAGCCGTAATATTTGTTTTAGAGTAGAAATTATAAATGTTTGTTTGAAGAACCAATTTAATTTATAAAACCTTTTAACATTTCTGCCCTAAATTTGCATTACTTGTTAAATGCAATTTGTAAACAGCGATAGAAAAAAATTTGTATAAATTTTTCTACCATTGCATTTAACGCATAAAACAAATTTAGTGCAAATATGTTAAAGGACACACAGAATTTGTACGTCAGGTGTATAGTGGAATCTTAAGGCTTTATTTATTAATTTTTTTAGCTAATATTTTATTTTGAAGGTTTGTTCTTAAGTCTTAAGTGGAGGTTATTCATTTTTGGAATTATAATTTGCATTCACATTAATGAAATATAAATTTACTGTGACTTAATATATATATTTTTGTTGAGTGTGTTCATCAGGTACTTTAATAGTCGCGTAAACTTTTAATTTTAATACGTCGCAGCCAGTCATCTTGTTTTAAATGTTAAGTTGGGATTTTGTTCTGTCTCATTCTTACCTTTAATATTCAATCGTAAGAAGCTTTTCATCAAAAGTAAAATTCTTTCCTTGTAACTTCTTAAGCCTTTTTTTCCATGAATTTATATATTTTTTTAAGGAATTCTGCAAATTATCTTCGGTCTTACACTTCTTGAATTAAAATTTCAGACAGAAAATTTAAAAGAGGAAGTTTGTTTAGACGTGCGTTTTCTATATAAAGCTGGCTCTCGCGAAAGATAACTGATTTGAAACAGTTGTAATTGTTGAGTTATTTTATGAATACGCCTAACATTCAGATGCACAGCTGTGTCGAGTCATTAGAAAAAAAACGACCAAGCTAGTATATGTGTATATTACAAGCCATGTTGACGATCTACGGGCGTATAATCTTACAGGGAAAGCAATTGGTTTTGCTCTCCTTTGCTTCAGTTGTAGGTTGTATTTAAAAAAAAAAAATGTCGCTGTAATTAGTCATTAAATGAATATTTCACGTTCGATGTTAACATGATTTGATTAGCTTCGTTTATTTTTTATGTAGTGACTCGTATTGTACCATTACGCTTAATAAACTGCATGAAAACGAATGTTCTGTCTGTAACGCATGCGTTCACATACCGTTCATCCGACTGCGGTGAAACTTAAGTGAGTTGCGTTCGCGAAGGTTTCTGACAAAATACATGAAAATTATGGAGAGAAAGGGGGAGGGGTGCAGAATGGAGTAAACAAAAAAATTGGTAAAACAAACATTAATTTCTCAAAATGCTTCTAACATGTTTATTAATGGCCCTTAATATCAATTTTTGATGTTAGAATTGGTGAAACTGTCATAAATTCAAAAACTCTTGATAAATGTTTGAAATGACACCATCTTGCTTCCTCACACACGAGTACACTTCGAATCATGTGCACTGCCACGCCCTGTACAATTCTCCAACATCCGCCGTAGAGAGGATTAAAATGATGCCGTCAGCATGCTTGGATCCATTACACTACTCAATCATCTAGTAACATTACTTTCACTACTGGTTACCTTGCGACACACTGAACTAAGCAACTAAAAAACTAAGGATTTACGGACCTGCGACTATACGGACTTCATTTTCCTTTTTTTTGGTGTAAGGAACCCACTTTGTAAGCAGGGGTGGCTTTGGGCATTTAAAAATAATATTTTTCGCATATATGGCAGCTCTAAATAAAGATATTTACACGCCACTATTTCCTAATAACGAATATCCACACATATTATTAATATTTTGTCGCAGTGGATAAACGTGGAAAATAAAAAAAGTGGTATAATAACGTACCAAAGTACCCCCCGCTTACTCTGTGTTTATGTGTATATATATATATATATATACACATATATACAGGATAATTATAAAATCCATGAAACATTTAATTAAATCGGTACAGTGAAATGGCTAAGAATAACGCAACAAATTATAGACTACGTGAAAGAAAAACTCTCAAAGTTTTTTTTTTTTTTTTTTTACGATATTATCTGATTGAGGCGCTGCCACATCGCTGGATAGGCCGTGGGGCGGCCGCTGACCAAGTTCTCCTCCCGTGGCCACCACGATCGCCGGACCTGACGCCTTGCGATTTTTTCTTGTGGGAATACATCAAGGTCCACGTCTACCACAGAACCTTGAAGACTTGCGACATCGCATCGTAGCAGCTGCTCTTACCGTCACTCCCGATATGCTGGGTTGGGTATGGGCAGAATTGGACTATCGACTAGATGTGTGCCGAAAGGTGGACACATATAACATTTGTAACTAGTTTAAAAAAAACTTTCAGAGTTTTTCTTTCACGTAGTATATAATTTGTTACGTTATTCTCAGCCATTTCGCTGTACCTATTTAATGAAATGTTTCACGTACTTTACAATTATCCTGTAAATGCTCTCCAGAAACAAACACGTAGACTAATAAGCACTCCTCGCAAAGCCTGGGCTAAACTGGAGGTGAAAACGTAAGTGGAAAAATGTTGTACGACATTTTATGTACACATGTTTGTTGGTAACACTGTACGAAGAAAGTCCCCTCTTCCGCTCTATGTCCAGGAATTATTTAATGAATGTTAGTCAAGTAAACGTAGAATAGTGTTTGGACTGCTCCGATTTTTAACCTGCGCCCTTAATATGCAGGTCAGCAGAAGAAAAGTAGTAAGATAAGTAAGATATTTGGGAACGCAAGAGGGGATTAACTGCAGTACTATGTTGCCATATTGTGTTAGTTACACTGTTTATAACTCAAGAACAACTGAACTGATTTGGCTGAATATTGGTGGGGAGGTAGCTTAGAACCAGGAGAAGGACATAGGATACGTTTTATCCCGTTCGACAGCGTTCCCGTGTGACGTCAAAGAGAATACAAGTCATTATAAAATGTGGATATAACAAAAACGCATATGACATGGAATAACAAAACGCAAATAACAGCTAAACATAATGTTGTCTATGGTTAAGTATGTTTGAAAATTTGATAATTATAAATTTTGTCAGAAATCAATAATCAGTAATAATCAGTAATTTGTATTCTCTTTGAATCATCATTGACAGTGCCGCGACCAAGATGACCGAATCTTTCCCGACAAAGCATGTTCACGGGTAGGAAGACCATCTGCGTTGTTTGATCTTGCGCCTTATAATAAAACAAATGAAGAGTGCAGCCAATGCACCAAAATACATGAAAAATAAAGAATCATTAAAATACTTAATCCAAAATCTGCTAACTTACTGCCCCTCACATATAATACTCCGTCGTACAACATTTAGCCACAAACATTTTCGGCTTGGTGTGTGTCTGTGTGTGTATATATAATTAATAAATATATATATAATTTTCATATTTTGTGCAACAATTTTTCTTCTCTGTGTAGTAATTTAAAAATTTCTGCTGGTTTTTTAAAATAAAATTCTTAGTTACAACATAAACATAAATTTGGTAACTTGTTTAATGTACCGATAGTCGAAAAGTTAAATCGTAGTGATTTGAAACTGTTATACGAAGCTGTACAGTACAACTGTGAATTAAGATCTGTTAATTAGTGAAGCAGAAACATAGAATCACGGGGGTAGCATAAGGTCTGAATGAGGGCGAGGGGAGTGAAGCCAAGAGAGGGGAGGGGTAGTCACCAAATCAGCCAGCCGCCATACTGCTTTAACCTCAAAAGTATGTCATACTGGTTATTTTTATGGTTAATGAACGCATTATGCTCTTTAATTGATGTTTTAGGTTGAAAACTCTATATTTTAGCCCTGTTTACACACCTTCTATCTAAAATTTCCTCAATTTTTTAATTAGTCGGCCATATTGATACCAGCCATGTCAAGCGTTTGTTTGGTTACAATTCCCGGTGACCCGCTCCATCTGGACCCTTCTAACATATTTGCATAGAATAGTTTTATTCTTCTCTGGCTTTCATAGAGTTGCTGGCTTGGTGGTTTTGTGTATGATGCTTCTTTCAACAACTCCCTTCTCGCTGCAAGTGTATTGTTTTGGTTGAAATTTAATAGAATAATTATCCCTGTATTTCCTTTTCCCATTCGTTTGGATTACAGTTTCTGGGTTTCGTAGGGGGCGCGATGGCCAAATGGCCAGCTAGTCTCCCACCAAGACTATCCGGGTTCCCGGCGGGGTCGGTCCCCGGATCCTCACATGTGGGAATCGTGCCGGACGATGCCGTTGGTTGGCGGGTTTTCTCGGGATCTCCCGTTTCCCCCGCCACTTCATTCCGGCGCTGCTCCATACACTCTAAAAAGTAGTTTGTAAATTTACCAGACGTGCGTATAAGAACGCTGAGAAAGTAGGTATGGTAGAATAGTTTCCCAGACATTCATGGTAACACTCCTAAACCTAATTATAAAACAGTCAAATGTATACTAAAGTTACCAGACTTGTATTGTAACATTAGTAAACGGTTGCATGTTTACAAGACGAAAGTATGTTAACTCTCCCTAACTGCGTCTGAGATAATAAGTTTCTAAACATTTGAAGAAGTTTTTTTTACAGTGACCATACCTAAAGACCTCGATGTTGAGCGCTGACAAAAATCTTTCTCTCGCTGGGTTTCGAAGAGTGGTAGAGAGCCATGGTTGGAAACAAAATAAGGAAGTACTTCCGTTTTCGTCTATCATGGCCACATAATTTGCTGTATTTTATTAATTTTTCAGGGGAAATTTTTAATTTTTATATTAATATTGGACTTCTCGTATATCCACTATTTCACTTAATATCTTTCAATTATGTTGAATAAACCATTCGAAGATATTTTTAATACTCGTGTAACACACAAAAAAATACATTTACATTACTGTCATAAAATTAATAAAAAATGCACCTGACAAGTGAGTGGTATGTGAATTTGTTATGATTATGCAAATACGGTTGGATAATGTCTGCAACGTTTTAGTTTATGAAGCCAAAATAGAGTACTTAAGTATGTTATAATAATATTTCGAACCTCTCTGGAAGTTTAAATTCGGCACAGAACAAACAAACAAAATGACAATCCCGAATAACAATTTTATGAGTTTTGTGAGCAGACGTGTTTGTATTGTAACGAGATTCTGGTGAACAATTTGTAATTCTGTAGTTTCGATTATTACTAGTGGCAAGAAAAATTCGCGGGTTCACAGACCTGTAGGCTAGCCGGCAAGAATATTTGTGAACTGAAGCAGAAAGCAGATGTTTATTGGTTGCTTGTTGTCAAAGTGATGTATGTCTGTATTAGTTACATTTCCATTATTGGCTCCGAGACTTCCAGGAGATGTCAAATATGTTAAAGACCAATAGCAAAAGTGACACAAACTTACAATTGTTGAAATTCTAGTTTGTGCCCAAATGAAAATGCGAAGTTTTCCGGTCTCTATGCACATCTCGTAAAGTACATAAGTTTTTTTTTTTTTTTTTTTTTTTTATGTTTGCAACAGGTTTTTACGACAGTCGTATGTCTTGCCAGCACTGTTTTCACGGCCGACTCTAAATGGTAATTGACTACTTTGAGAAAAAATTTTTCTGTAGAAAGTCAGTTGTATGAACCATTATTATGTTACACTAGAGACAATTATCGCGTACGAAGGATAGAGTGTTTTTTCTACAGTCCATAATGCTGAAGTTAGTGTCTTCGTAGCGATAACCAAACCGTATGATAGAGCACCCGAAGAAAGAATTATGTCTGCCTAATGCCTGAAAGATGGCATGGACAGTGCGTGGTATATATAATTAAGCGCAAACACCCCAGTTTAGAATTGTAATTTTCTCGAAGCCAACTTGCAAAAAAAAAAAAAAACAGCAATCCCAGATAATAATTTTTGCCAACTTTCTGCGCAAAATTTTGTCTTCATTAACGTATATCTGAAGAACAATCTCGGACGCTTAAATCTCGTACATTTAATTGCGGCGCAAGAGATATCGCTTACGCTTTAGTGAATATTCACTGATTCACGCTGATGAACGGAACAGTTTCAACAATTTCAATCAGTGAAAGTTGTCACTGTTTAATTTGTGAATATTCACTGATTTCCTTTAAGAGTGCCGACATCCCACAAGTGAATCAGTGAATATTCATAGCTTTTTCCAGTTGTTTTCAAAGAACAGTTTCCACTTATTGAATCAGAGAAAAATTACTGGAAAATCTGTGGACATAGATTTAGAGTGTGATTGTAAAACGATTCCAGTAAATACGGTATAGTAAATTGTGTTTATTGTCAATAACGATACAGCTGAGCTAACTCTCAGCTCGTCCTCCTTAAATTGTACTTTTGATATGAACTTAAAATTTAGTTTCGTCTGTGTCTCCGCTCTGCTTGAATTTCGCGCCGTCTACTCGGGTAGTCATGAACGCTAATTCAGGGTGATGTGCCTTTCCCCCCTTTCCCCTCCTTAGCAACCCTCCCTTCTGACCCCTACCTGTTTGCCTTTT
>PNEQ01096424.1:0-41642 GCA_003012365.1 Medauroidea extradentata
TCGGCAATGATACTCAAAGTAATTTCCAATACTTTTGAATGTGTATATACTCAAAACGGGCAAACGTACGAATATTATGCAACCAAATATGCAATTTGGCGGCGAACCTAACTCTGGTGCCACCTGTTGGTGGAGTTTTGAACTGTCTGAAGCACGGAGCAAGCTGTATCGACCACTGCGACTCGAGGTCAACGATAGCATCACATAATTCTCACGCCAATCAAGTCTAATTATAATGTATGTATGAATGTCAATAAGATCATAAGTAAATATTTTGAAGTGTATTAAATACGACAGGTCGAGTTCGTCATATGTTCTTTCACTAATGTTGTATTCAAATAGGAAAATACACGGAACTACGTACAATAAATCGCTACCAACCATACAAGCAGTAAAGTAACTCTTGTTAGATGTGATGTATATGCGGTAACGGCTAGTGATTTTTTTCAAAGGTTAAATCTTTAGTGCTCACTTTATTCCGAATGGCCTATAGCTGCCTTTGATGTCATTTTTCTTGAAATCCGAGCGCCTACCACATTTTTACCCAAGTGTAACGTGATCTCGCTACAGTATCTGTCCCTTGAATTACATGGCATCCTGTATACTGAGAGCTAGTTCTTTGAGATGGTTCTTGGCTGTATTTGAAGAAAATCTGTTAAGTTGTTTAAAAGTTATGAGCTCTTTTCCAAATTGGTGTGAGAATTTCATACACATATAATAGAATATTTACAATACTTTCTATGTTTTAGTTATTCTGTTGGCTTGAATTTTGGTACATGTTTGTAATTTCAGATGACCTTACAATGATATAGTAACCTGGACTTGATGCTGAGCGTATGCACATTGTTTCTGTAATTATAGTTTTCCTTGCAACCATGTGTTTAGCTCTTATCACAACAGATATTTATAATCAACCTTTATATTAGTAGTATGTATTTTATATGTATTCACACCAACACTTGCATGAATATCAGAAGATTTATATTTTATACTGTGAATATTGTTTGGCATATTAAATTTTTGTACTGTTTATTCCTCAAATGCTATATCTGTGTCTCATAATTCAATAATTTTAACTATGTTTGGCTTTTTATAAATTACAATATTTGTCAGGACATATTTCTCTGGTTTTAATGTCTTTATAATCGTTATGCGGAAATGATTTAGTATTATTTTTTTCAGCAGCAGCCTACCAGCTGTTTTACTTTATCGTAATAATTATTGTAAATGACAAACCTTGGTAATGGTACTTTGTTTTGTTAGTCTAGTATTTTCTTCTGTCTTTTTTTTTCCTGCTTACATTCTTCAAAATTTTGAAAGCAAACATGTATAATTGAAGGAAATATATATTTTTAATTACTATCTTTGTGTTTATGAGCATGAAAGGGAGGGATTTAGCATTACCTTCACAGTATCTTAGGATAGAGTAAATACCAAATGAGAAAATAATGCACAAAAAATGAAAACATGGATTGCGAGTTCGGAAAATCTGTTCCCGCTGTGTGACTGTGAAGTATTTTAATTCAGTGTTAGCAATGCTTAAATACAGAGTGGAAAGAGCTGCATCACACATACATGAGATTTGCAAAAAAAAAAAAAATTAGCTAAGGACGTCGACAGTATGTAACAGTTATATATAGCACTGTACCATGGAGTGACATCAGTTGGGTATATATCAATGGTATTTTGGCAAAAGATTGTAAGCCACATTGCAGTGTTTTAACATAGTAATTTTTTTCGTTAATAACTAATTAGTGAATATTTTTAGATAATTTACATGTCATATCTTATGTGGTTGTGCAAATAAATGACATAGTCCAACAAATTAATAAGAGTGGTTCATTTAAGCTTGAAAATATCTTATTTAATTTTAATCATATGTGGGTTATTACCTTTTACCAAAACACAATTGATTTATTGCGCAAGCAGGGTTACATGATTTCCCTTCCTCAAGTGGTGATGTTTGGGAGGATACTCCCTTACACAGCATCCCCTACTTTCCCTACCACAAAGCTGTATGAAAATTATTTTCTCATTGGGTGTTTATACAAAATTTTTTTAAACATATTATTTGTTGCATTTTAAGAGCTAGCTAGTAAAATTCTGAAATGTTATGATTTCAGAGTTGTATGGTGAAGCAGCGAGATTCAAGGTCGTTATAGATATCCTACTTATATTTCATAAACAGAAAATTGATCTGACAAGTGTTTGAGAGGTAAGTGCACAAAATCATTTTTTTGCCACTAGTAGCCACAAACTTGATGACAATAAGTTTTTTTAAGTTCACATATATTAAAATTGGTTAATTAATTTGGGTAAGGGATGTTTTCATCACAGCATAAAAAGAGTTTTCGTGATCTGATAAGTGTTTTAGAGGTAAGGAACAAAAATTATTCTAATTCTAGAATTTAAATTTTTGCAAGTTCAAACCAAACATAAACTGTTGTAATGTTAACCCTAGCCGACATATTTACTTTCATACATTTGGTTGAAAACGAACAGAACAATTAACAAATGAAAATGTTCTTGGCTGAGACACCAGGTTAATACATGAAATAGCAATAAGACGGCAGCATGTGTGCGTAGGCAAAGACAACAGTGCGAGGTAGCTGCAATAGACGGCTGCTATGTCTTAATTTTAGGTCAAAATCTTACAGAAACAGTTAATAATATAGACTGTGCTGTCGTATGGGGAAGTTCTGTTTTGGAAAAATGGCTACCGATATTTGCTATTTGAATTGTTTTCTTCTTGATCTACTAATTAATGATTAACAAAACATTAATTTACAATGGTAGAAAAAGTTTTAATGGAAATAATATTTTCGTTGTGTCTTTTAAGGGTGCAGTCTACCACAATTTTCAACACAAATTTTTTTATTTGTGCTAGAAATTTTTTTTCTTATTTTAGACACAAAATGTGACTAAATTTGGTTCTTATAAAATTTTTTTATCTCTCATAGTTTTCACGTAATGGCTTGTTAAAGTTATATTTTGCATGTTTCCGTTTTAAGGACTACACTAAAACCAACTGATCTACCAAACTCCAAAAAATCACAGTGGTTAAAGACATTGCAGGCTACAATGTCATGCTCATAAAAATTATTTGTACTGTATTTAAAAAAAAATGCTGAAACTGAGAATACAATTTTTAAAAATTCAATAATTTTTTAAAATACAAATAATATTTATTTTTTATTTTTTGAGAGTGACATTGTAGCCTGTAATATCTTTATCAACTGTGATTTTTTTGAGTCTGGTATATCAGTTGGTTTTAGTGTAGTCCTTAAAACGGAAACATGCAAAATATGACTTTAACAAGCCATTACGCGAAAACTATGAGAGATAAAAAAGTTCATTATATCCAAATTTTGTCACATTTTGTGCCTAAAATAAGAAAAAAAAATGTATCTGGTACAGATTTAAAAAAATGGCGATGAGAATAGTGGTAGACCATGCCCTGAAGGAGTATGTTCATGTTGAAAGTACTATCTAAATATTAACACATATGTGCAATCTAAAGTGCAACAGGGTCATAACATTAAACTAGCCTGTTCACTGTATTTTTCATTTATTTGTCATCATACAAAAATTGCTTGTGACCATAAAGAGATACGCCAAATGCTATAGACTGACATTTCATGAAACTAAGTTCTCTGTTTTTCCCACTTGACAAAACTGTGTAAATGAAATACAGCCAAACTAAGATTTACCTTGACTGGGCACAATCAGTTTTGCTGTGGAAGTTGGTGCGGGAGGAAAAGGGGCAAATTTTCTAAAGTAACTTTTAAAACACAAACAATATACAAATAAATTTGCGCACTTATTTTCTGCGTTCAGTAGACCAAGGTCACAAGTCCACACAGTTACTTTATATGTCCACATTAAATTGTTGCAGTATGCAGAATTTCTGTTTTATAGGTAAAAATCATAATTTATCAATTTAAAGATGGGACCTGTGTCCCCTGAGGCTACACCTATGTAGCTGAGGCTTAATTTAACTTACCTGTAAGGTGAAGGTTTGGAAATATTGCCCTGTTGCACTGGAGGCTAAATTATTTTGTCATTGCTGGTAAAAAAACCTCCTATGTGTCGTTGGTTGAAATAAAAGAGACTTCTTAACATGATATTTATGTACGTAATTGTACGTAAAGTATACAAACCAATGCAAATATATTTAAGTGTATGTAGTTCTGAGATCGTTAATACTTCAAACACTAACTATATTATGTGATCTTGTTTTTTTTTTTAATTTCCTGAAATTTTTTTAATTTTGTACATAGGAGGTTTATCACCAGCAATGACGAAAATTTGGCGCCAGTGCTGCATCCATTATATGAGATTTACACTGTACTGTAAACTGATACACAGCCAATTGTGTTCCAGACACCTGCTTTGTAACACACATTAGAACTTGTTTTACTGCTTCGCAGTAAGTTAACCAATTTTTAAATCAGCCCTTTTAAACTTACTTGCTTCTGAATATGCATACAAATTTGCAAACATTGAACAGTTCATTTTTTGTTTAAACTTGCAGAATTCTAGAATTAAAATTATTTTCGTTCAAATTGCTAGTCATACTGACATAATTAACTTTAAAGAGTCATTGTTATATTAAATTCATATCTAAGTGTTTTGAGTACCATGTACCAAGTCTGTTACACAAAAAAAATAGAGAAAGAAAATAAATGAATAGATAATGTAGTGTGCCAAAACGTACTAAGATATTTGTACTTAATTTGTTACTTACATATTTGTACTTAATTTGTTTGTTTATATTGTGCAGCAGCTGAATTATTTTTAGTTTTCTCGTCCTTTCATCTGCCAACACTATCATCTATCATAAAAATACAACAAAGTCCCTGATTTTTCAATGGAAAAAGTTTGTTGCTTACTGTAATTTACTCTTTCGGAACAGTTCATAAATACATTGTAGGAATTTTGAAGGCATATTGATGATTGATGTGCAATTAGTTTCAAAGCTTATTTGCTGAATGAAACTTGTACAGGCCTGGGGGCCAGTGTTGTAGTACGTAGATTGAATTGATTGATGCTGCAATCTTAGCCTTGAGAAATTTGAACTCTTTCCTCCTATCTTGTCTTGCACCACCTTTGTTCCTTTAGAACACTCCTTCCTCCATCCCCTTATCGTCATTCTAGTAACTGACAGTGGATTTACCAACTTCTTGCCACAGACAAGGCACCTTCTGGGCAGATTAAACTGGCAGTGTTCACACTGATTGCCCTTAAACGGAAAAACAGTTAATCTAAAGTTGACTATACTGGCTGTTTCTTAAATAAGGGGACGAACTCCGCATGTGTGTTCCGCGCGAAAAACTGTGATGAAAAAATGTTTACACTTATCACAATATTGAGTGAGTAATGGGCCTTTGAACTTCAAATTTTAAAACTGGTTTTTGCCAAAATATCGGAAACTAATTGACATAATAATACAATATTTTCAGCATTTCTTAATGTTACAGGGGTCTGCGAACCGACAGCAAATGCTGGTTGATACCGTCCACCCTTATTAAAATTGCAGGTGTGGCTACCCTCTAATTGCATATAACTTTTTTACCGTTAGGATTTTCAAACATCTGAAGACGGTTTAGTGAGTAATGTTACCTGTCTAACAAAAAAGCTCCTCTTGTTGCAGCTGTCTAGGAGCCATCGTTTTCGTTCAAATCACAAATAAAGCTACAGCAATAGAGTTCCAGAAACAAATGATTAATTGTAGTATCATGAGTTAGAAACATGTGTGTTACATTGAATGTGAACCATTTAGAATTCAAGGAACACAACAAAAAACCTACACATGAACGCACTATTCCCTATTCTATATGTTGTGTATCTTAGGTGCAAAACACAGGAATTAGCTTTCTTAATTGACGATGTGCAAAAAAAATTTTGGGTTTTGATGGAAACCCCACTGAAACCTTTAAAACGCAAATATCCAAATGTTGTGTTTTATTCCACAAAATGTAATCTACTGTACAAGTTTACCAGAAAGCCATCTTGAGTTTTGCTGTACATGACACCGTATTCAAGAAAGGAAAATAAATGTGTTCTTTTGTTAAAAAAAAGTTATGATTCTGTATCTAGCAACAAGTATAATTTAGTATCAAAGAGTATTAATTGTAGTGGGTATTAATTATTGTTTGCCACGTACGGCAGAGTTTCCGATTCATAAAGCAAAACCTAACAAAATTATGCACTTCTTTGTTTTTAAATGTACGAATGTGGTGTTGCCGTAATTTTCCTTAATACATAATTTTCATATGGTTTGTGTAATGGACACAGGTGTACAGACTGACTGTGTGATGTGAAACACTAAATAATACCTATTTTGTACAGTTAAAAGTTGCAAAACTTATGTTGCTAAATGTAGCGGTGGTCCATCAGCATTGATGTATGCGGCAATCGATAAGAAGCACAAAAAATTACCGTATAAGACTTAAATGTCAATTAGTTTCCGATATTTTGGGAAAAACCTGTTTTAAAATTTGATGTTCAAAGGCCCATTGCTCCTTTAATATTGCGTTTAGGTGAAAAGTGCTAAAAATGTTTTTGTCATAATTTTTCGTGAGGGACTTGCATGCGGAGTTTGTCCCCTATTTAAGGAACCCAATGTATTTGTAAAAGGTAATTTTTGTGTCTAAATAGTTCCTAAACTTTTTCAATGTATTGTTTATAATTGTGTAACAGTTTTTATAAAGAGTTTTCAGTTTGATGTTACATTGAATAGTTAGATTTCTGCTTGCTACACTCAAAAATACATTAATTTATACCAATGGTATGCCTACTGTTAAACCTCTAAAAATCTTAAAAAGTTGTGTTTAAGTACAGTTTTTCTGGTTGTCAATTTTTAACCATCTCTGAAGCAACAGAAAATTAAATGCTGTTGTTATTTATCTCATGAGCCAGATATCTTCTGAATAAATATACAAAACAGAATATTATTCAAACGCCAGCTCTAGTTCTAAAAAGTGTAACTACCAACAGCGATATTTAGTAAGCACTGCCTCATTGTTAGACCCAGAAAAGTGAGAAGGGGGGGACAGGGAAATTGTTTTCTCTTCCGTTCTTCCTTTGATATCTGAGAATGGGAAAATGTTACTTGTTTCATCAAGGTGAAAAATTACAGGACTTTGGGGAAAAAAACTTCAATAAAACATGATCATACAGTTTTTGCATTCCAAATATGGATTGTAAATGTATTTACATTCAGGCACAATATGTGATTGTGAGGGGGGGTGTATTCAAATTTATTTAGACATCTGCTTCTTTCTTTATTTTAATTACCAAGTTACCGAGAATATTGTGTTTTATTGGCGCTGATGTTACGGCGGTCGGACCTAACTCCGTCCACTTTTTACCATTGTTAAATTTATAAAGTAAATAAAGACTGCTGGAGCCTTTTCTTAAATTTGTGAGCGAAGAAAGTATTTCATAAATTTTATAAAAAATATGTTTTGATAAATTGTTTATCTTAACGGAAATGAAGTGGGCGGAGTTTAGTCCGACCGCCCTAAGGTGAACTACAGCCAAACAACAAGGGAGTCAAATATCCAGGCGAGTGTCCAGACCTGTTCCTCTACGGCCGTGCTCTGCTACAAAACTGTGCAACAATATCTTTGAAAATGAAAGTTATTCATAATATTTATACAATTTAAAACATATTATTTTTAACTAGCCCTGAATAGTATAAAATGTCCCACTCTGCTGAATTGTGTCTTTTTAAATTTTTAACGACACAAAAATTAAGTAACTGTTACTAATTTCGATCTTTAGGCATGTAAATTGAATTTTTAGAACACAGCATAGTGAAGCATAAACAGTTTACAGCAATAGGTTATGAGAAGCTTCTATATTGTAGAATGTTCTGTCGTCATGTGTCACGGATGGGACAAATGAAAAAATGCAGAAATGTTAATGTAAACACCATCAATTACAAAAAAAAGTTTTTAGATGACAAAGAACTCATGTAAATGCTTTGGTATTTACTTTGTTACTCCTGATCTGTAAAACAGTTTCTAAGAATACAAACTTTTCTATGTTTTCTGTCACGGGTGGGACATTGAAAAAACACATTCCAATTTGAAATAATACTATGGTAATGCTTACCTTTTCAAAGAATTGCTCCAGTGATTCATACAAAGGACACTTTTAGCACAGTCTAAAGTATGTTAAGAGATAAAAGTACAAACAGCTGAGATTATGTAGTGATGCCAACAAAAATCATAGGCATGAACACAATTGCAAATGTGATTTTCTGGAAATAATCTCAATAATACTAGGGATTAAATAACATGTTTATTAATGGAAAATCAAAATTCAACATATTTGCTTGCATTTTCTACAAAAATTGATTGCACATAATAATTTTCTGAACTTTGTAATCTTGTACACTTTTTCATGGAATGACCCTTTCGTGTTTGTAAAAATTGTCTTTGGCAGTGGAATGTATGTTGATCATCCTTGTTGTAAACTAAGCTACTTTCAGAACTGTTCTTAAAGCACTTACTTGTGTAACCTGCTGTACCTATGTGTTGATCTGGTAATATTTGACTTCAGAAACTTAAAACAGCTAAAGTTATAAATAAATCATTGTTCTATGTTTGCACAATATTGGTTTTTTATTGATTTATTTCCCAGACATTGGTCTAAAAAGTAAAAACTGTTTATTACATAACTGAAAATACTTACACTGCTTGTTATTCACTAAATTTGAGAACACATGTGTAATTAAATGCTGAATTTGTAACACTGTAAGCTTAGCTTTTAACATTTCTAATAATAATTTTTTGGTACCGACTGGCAGACATGTAGTTCACCTTGGTTTTTCCATGCTCTATTCTCGGCATCTAGAACAGAAAGAACATACTTATTATATTGAAACTCCAATATTAAATATGATACAAGATACTTTATTTATTTTGTAGATTTACAGTGTTTGTTTATGTTGCAGGTTGGTTGTGAAAGACACTAATGATGGAGAATGGTACACCAGTCATCATTGAAGACTCCAATGATGGTGAAAAACTACAACAGAACAAAGATTTGCTAACAGAAGGTGGACTTTCAGATAACAGCAACACATCCAGCTCATCCCAAACCATAACAGACTCTGTCAGTCTTGATAGTGAAGATGTCAAAGTTCCAGATTCATCTTCAGTAATTGTCATTGAAGATATCGAACCTCGTGAAGTAGAAGACATTCCTGAAAGTCCTAGGAAGGTGAATGGTGAACTGCAAATATACAAGGCCCACGAAGAATGTGACACTGAATCTGAACCTGATGATCCTCTGTTCGATAAACCCAGAGAATCAGTCAAAATATTGTCTGAAAAAGATTCTGAATCCAGCAAAACAAGTTCTGAGCATGATGTACTTGAGGATGATCTTAAGTCTGATGAAAAGTTGAACAGCAAAGGTTCTGATTCTGAGGAAAAATGGGATGAGAAAGGCATTGAAAGTGATACGAATTTATACAAAGATGATGAAGAGTCTGAAGAAAAGTTGTATATTAGTGATTCTGAACTGGAGAAAGAATCATTAAACAAGGAAAGGAAATCTGAAGATCTTTTGCCTGAAGAAAATGCTGAAGATGAAGTGTCAAATTATGAAGAACCTAAAAGTGTTGAAAATTCATGCAATGAAGATGAATTAACTGATGAAGATACTTTAGGCAAAGAGTCTGACTCAAATGAAGCATTGCTAGATAACAATTCTGATGATGAGAAAGCATATGAAAAATCTGAATCTAATGAAAAGTTATGTGTTGGAAAAGCATGTGACAAAGAATTAGAATCTGACGATAGAGTTAATGAAATTGATTCTGATTCTTATAAAGTGGTTCAAAGCAGAGATAATGAATCTAATGGAGACCCTAAAAATGAAGAACTTGAAGTAGACAAAAGGGTATGTCATGAAATCACAGAATTTGACGTGAGTGATGAAGATGCTGATTTTGCAGAAAGGTTGATAGATATTGATAATGAAAAAACTGCTTCAGCAGGCATTAATAATGATAATAAAACTGGGTTGAAAGATATTGATAATGAAAAAGCTCTGTTGACAGACATTGAAGCTGAAAAAACTTCTTCACCAGACACTGATGTTGAGAAAACTACTTCGCCAGACATTGATGCTGAAAAAACTGCTTCGCCAGACATTGCTGCTGAAAAAACTGCTTCGCCAGACATTGCTGCTGAAAAAACTGCTTCGCCAGACATTGCTGCTGAAAAAACTGCTTCGCCAGACATTGATGCTGAAAAAACTGCTTCACCAGACATTGATGCTGAAAAAACTGCTTCGCCAGACATTGATGCTGAAAAAACTGCTTCGCCAGACATTGATGCTGAAAAAACTGCTTCGCCAGACATTGATGCTGAAAAAACTGCTTCACCAGACATTGATGCTGAAAAAACTGTTTCGACAGACATTGATGCTGAAAAAACTGCTTCAACAGACATTGATACTGAGAAAACTGTGTTGGCAGACATTGATACTGAAAAAACGGTGTTAACAATTGCTGATGGAATAAAAACCAGAGCAAGAAATAACAGAGAGACAAGATTTGCAAGTTCAACTAATTTGCAAGTTACAACTTCAAGAAAACGGAAACGGAAAGCTAGTCCTATTTGTAAAGACTTGTCTCAGAAAGATAGTAAGCCTGCTTCTGTTGACTGCAATGTTGAATTTAAGGGTTTCAAGAAGAGAATGCTTGCTCAAGCATCTCCACCATCTAATACACCATTAACATCAGTCTCTGGGAACAGTTTTCACACATCTCGAGAACTGGAAAGGATAGCTACCCCTCCAAGCTCACTGTCTTATGGAGCTGATTCAAGCACTCGATTAACTGAGTATGCGCAGTATTTGGGACTCCAGCCTACAGTGAAATTTAAATGTTTTAAATGTGGTGAATCAGGATTCCCTTCAATGTCTGCATTGCATGAACATCAAATTGTTTGTTTGAAAACTGTAAAATCTCAGTCAATTCCTAAATATGTGGTAGCAACAGCTCAACCACCGACAAGCACAGCTACCACTCTTTCTTCTGGTACACCTTCAACAAATTTCAGAATAACAAGAAAAGTGTACCTTTGTTCAGCTTGTGGAACATATTATGAAAATTGGAATTTGTTTGAACATATGAGAGTTGTTCATAAACGTCTCATATGTTTGTTTTGCTTAGGCATGTTTGCACAAGCTGATAAGCTCTCTGCTCACTTGTGTAATATTCATAGAATGACAGAAAAAGTTTTCCAATCTGCAGAACATTTTATGAATGAGTTTAAGGGTTCTAGTTTTCTTATGTGTTGTTCTTGTGAGAAGTTGTTTGAAGAAACGAACAACTTTTTTGATCATCATTGTGAACAGTTAAATGTGAATGAACTTTGCAAGTCATGTGGTGTACATGGAACATGCCATTTAACTGACTGTAAGCAGAAGCTGGCAAACAAAAGTTTGCAGTCTTCATCTGCAGCACCTACTGATAGTGCAGCCACATCAACACCAGCAAACACAATTATAAAAGAACCACAAGAGTCTTCTACACCAAAGAAATATTTGCTGCCTTCAAAAAAGAAAGTGACAAGCAGCAGTAAAGATTGCAAACATGATTCAGTGTTGCTAGATACTGGTTCTAGGAAAAATAAACCTCAAGAAAAGGAATTTTCTGATGAAGACTACGATATTAGCGATGCTGCAAGCTTTTGTCATGTTAACATCCATGAACAACCAGAAAATCAGAATGATGACACCAGAACAAAAACATATGCAAAGAAAGTTAGTCCAGAAGGTGAAATGAATGGAGGTAAACCAACTACCTTAACAAACGATACTACCACTCAAACTGATTCTGATACTGAATCTATTAAATCATTCAAAGATGTATCTGATGAAGAGTTACCTAAGCCAGATGAAGGAAAGACTGTATCCAGTACCTATAAAGAAGTTGCCTCATCCAATTCTAGCAGAAGCTGTGAATTTTCAGAACTAAAAAAAGATGCAAGGAAAGTGCAAAAGAGTACAGACCCTATTTCTGATGTAAAGAGTTCTGATTCACAGGAACCACACATTGCAGATGCAAATTCACCTGAAAATGATAGTGAGAGTTCCACTGATAAAAGTAAAGAGCAAAATGATGTGGAAAGTGAAAGTTTTAATCAGATTTCAGAGACGGAGAACTTATTATATAGCTTAAAAGTAGAGTCTATTTATGAGCCACCTCACAGTTCCGAGACTGGTGCTACAGCTTCATGTACTCAGAAACCTGATAAAAATGAATGTACTGACAATATTGATAATCAGACTGAAAAACTGGCAATGGTTGAAAATAATTCCATTGATAACCAAACGGAGCATCTAACTGTGGATCCTGGTTTCGATCATAAAAATGATGTACTTTCCAAGGATGAGTTACCAAGTGATGAGAATTCAACTACTTTGCCAGAAGTTAGTCAAAGTTCGCATTTAGTGGAATCAGGTTCTAATCAGGTAGAGGACACAGCAATAAAATCTCCTATATCTATTGATGGTCTAGATGCCGAAACTCCTGCATGCACATCAGACACCCAAATTAAAGATAATTCGTCTGGATCTGACAATGATACAACACATGGAAGCATTGCTCAATCATCCTCTACTGATGTTTCTTCTGATGAATCGCAACATCAAGATGATTTTCAGAAACAGGAAAATAAAACACAGTCTCATATAGATTCTGAAGATGAAAATGTTGATAGCGATAAAATGTCTCTTGTGGTGGATGAAAATGGGAGTGATGATGACATTGACTCGAGAGAGGAAAATGAAAATAAAACTGATAAAATCACATCTGAAGTTAAATTGTTTGGCACAGAAATTACAAAACAAGATACTGAAAGTGACGTAGAATCTAAGCAAGATTCTGTAGCAGATGCTCAAGACGTTGTGGAAAAAGAAGAAACAAAAATGGAGGAATCTCAGGACATTATGCATGTTGCTGAAACTGATGCACCACTTTTAGAACTAACTCTTGATAGAAATATTGATGAAATGAGCTGTCCTGAACTTATTAAGGAATGTGTTAAAGTTTCTTCTGCTTCTTGTGTTTACTGCAATCATGCAAAAAAGATAGCTGTAAATGGTAAACAACTTCTTCTGCATGTCTTAGCAGAACATAGGTTTTCAATTGTTGTGTGTTCTGACAGTGGAGAACTTACAGAAGTTAATGGCTTTGTATCAAAACTTGAAAAAAATGCCGAAGAACTTCAAGATGTTTATTTTAATGCTGAAACATATGACAGTAGCATAAAAATTTTAGCAAGGTCATTTGATAAAACATATGAATGTTTTCACTGCCATTTTTTGACAATGTCGCACAAAGAACTGTACTTACACAATCGAAAGATGCATCAGAAGACAATACTCTTGTGTATAATGTGTAAATCAAATTTTTACAGCTATAGTGAATTGTTATGTCATATCTGCCCAGGTATTTATGTTTCAGACAGTAACATAAATTTTCGGTGTTGTCTGTGTGATGTTGATGGCCTACCATCAGCATTTAGATTGCTTGTTCATTTGAGGAAACGTCACAATGCTTGTGATGTTTGTTTAGAGACTACAGGTGATCAGCAAAAGCTGTCTAATCATGTTTGGAAACACAAACTACACCATCTTTGTTATCGTTGTGGAATTGCGTATCGAAACAAACCAGACATTACAAAACATTTGTTTTGGAAGCATGGCACAGAAAGTGTGCTGTGCAAACGGTGTTTGCAGAAAAAATGGCCACATGTTTATCATTTTTGCATACCCCCAACTACATTTGTTTGTGAGGAATGTAGTGCACATTTTTCTAGAGCTGTTGCTCTCAAAGTTCATAAAAGATTGCATGCTGGAGATCTACCTTATTCTTGTGAGGAATGTGACGAACGTTTTATTTCTAAAAAGTTGCTTGCTAAACACCGCAGAAAACACGAGTGTGTTTCAGAGAAAGAAAATATTTTAGAAAATACTTCATCAAATGTAGATGACCATCAGAAAACAATGGCGTTTGATGAAGCAGCGCCTCAGCAGGATAAATGTGTGAAAGAAACAAGCAGTGACAATGAACTTGAAATGGAATGTGTACAAAAAAATACTGTACCAAATATTGCGAATGAAAATAATGAAAATGGTGAATCAGAATTAAAAGGTTCTGAATCTGAGCAGAAAGAAAGAGTTGACAAGAAAAGTAAAGTAGTTGATGTGTACGATCTTCCTCCCTTAAATCTTTCTTCAGACAGTGACGACTCTGATGTTGAGGATGTGAATAAATGCAAACCTGTAAATTTAATTAATGAAAATCAAGAGTCAGATTCAGAAAGTAAAGCAAACAATGAAATATGTCTTGATGAAAATCAACTACCAGCACAGGTACTTGATGGGATATGGGATAACTTTAAGACTTATAAGGCAAACTTAGATAAACGAGAGGGTCTTGCAGTAAGTGATGGTGAAACTCTGTACTCTCTTGATGATGTTTTAAGGGCAGTTATCCTTGATCATGATTATTGTGGTTCTGTCTTAGAGACAGACATTAAACCAGACGTACCTGGTGGTGTTAATGCAGTTGCTGAAAATGCTGAACAGTCATTGCCCACGAGTGCAGAGGTCAAAGACTCAACTGATGAGAAGACAGGAGATGAAAAAAATAGATTTGATGCAGAGCATAATTATTGTTTCAGTAATGATACTTCACCTAATGAAAATGAGGTGAAGGAATCACCAGTGGCACCAGAGGAATCACCTGTTATTCAAAGTAAAAAGAAACAAAAGACTGTGAAGAAAAAGCAGAAGCGAAGTGCAAGTTCTTCATCTAGTGACTCCAGCAGCAGTGACTCAAGCAGTTGTAGTTGTGGAACAAATTGCAGCTGCAGCAGTTCAAGTTCCAGTAGTAGTGGCAGTTCTTCAAGCCAGAGCTCTGATTCTGATAGTTCCAGTTCAGAAGGGAGGCGGAGGCAAGCTGCTAGAAGGGAGAGAAGAAAAGAAAGAGCTAAAAATAAGAAAAAGGTTGAAGATACTTCAAAATCAGAAATCAAATTAGAAGAGTCAGCTACTCCAGTTTGTGGCTCTTCATGTGAAGTTGAAGATCCAGCGGCTAAACACAATGCTGTATTGGAACATGATGAAAATGAACCAACAATTAAGGAGTCTGACCTAGAAACTGATGAAACGGAAACTGATGAAGATTTTTATGACAAGCATCCTCAAAAACTAGCAAATAAATTACTTGCAGAAAAGAGGAATCAACTTTTACTATTGGCAGCTGTAGCACCTGTTAATAATGGTACTATAGCAGCAACTAGTCCAGCTGCAGATGTTTCACCAGAAATCCATGCTACTGGTAAGAAAATCAAGACCAAAAAAAGAAGAAAACCACAATATCAGCAGCAGCCTCCAGCAAAGAAAATTAAAGTGGATAACCTTCCTAAACCAAATACATCAACTTCATTTTACAATAATCAAGTTTCAACATTTACAGTTAGCTCTTCACTGCCTTCTGCTTCAAACCAAACAGCACAGGTAACTATTCCTACTACAGCACCTCTGCCACAAATACCATATTCTCCAAATATTCCTCATCCTACGCCTGCCCCTTCATATCACAGTACTGGAAGTGGTTCTGAAACTGATAGTAAAAGGTTGTCGCGGAGAAGAAGAGTACCCAAGAGATTTTATGGTGACACAAGTGATGAAGAGGGAGATTCAACGCCACAAAGGAAATGGCAAAAAACTTCGGTTAATGAGAGTCCTCTGCCTTCATCGTCCACCTTTTCCTACAGGAGTGGAGTGAACTCTCTTTCTGAACCAAAGAGGACTGTTGCAGTGCCGCTGCAGGAAAAGTCTGATGATGAAGATGTTGGAGATGACAGTGAAAGTGAACGTGAGATGAAGAGAAGCAATAGTGACTCATCAAACAGTGATAGTGAAAAGGGTAATGAACAGTCTGATCTTGACAGTGACACGGACAATCATTCAGTGACACATGCACAGACTACGGTGAAAAGTGGAGAAGACGGTCAGCAAAAAAGTGACAATTTATACTGCTACTGTCAGTGTCCATATGACGAAGTGTCAGAAATGATTGCATGCGATGGTAAGGGTTGTGCAATTGAGTGGTTTCACTTTGAGTGTGTAGGGATAATGGTACCTCCCAAGGGAGAGTGGTTCTGCCCAGATTGCAGAAAAAAACTTACATCTAGAACTGAACAGGTGTTACATGCGTAAAAATGTAAGTAGCCAGCCCCTGTCTCGTAATGTGCAAATTTTTCTTACTTGTCCCTGCAGTAAGGAAGTCTTCAGATCCAATATTTTGTAAATATGTGTAAATAAATTTTGTAGATTAGACTAGTCATCAAATTTTTATTCATGAAATCTGAAAATGGAACTGTTGATAACAGTGTCGATATTGTTTGAAATAAAAGGTATTGGATGTTATTTTAGATGTGTATGAAAATGTGTTATGTATATACGTGGTACAAAAGATCTTGGACTGACAAGCTAGAAGTCAAGATATGTGCAGCATTATTCCTGTGAAAAAAACGATTATAGGTTATACAACTGTATATTTGAAGTTTGTAATGCCCTTCGTGATTAAAATAATTTTTGTGACTAACAAGTTCATGTGCAAAATTGTTTTAATTTTGCATTTCAAATATTTGACAGTTTTGAATATCTCGTTACAAAATAATTAAAATTGAATCTGTAATGTATCAGTGATTTTTTATTGTATACAGTCTTGTGTAGTTAATCAGTTCTTTGTTTCAATGCAAAAATATTTTAATCTTATTTATTTTTTACAGTTACTATTTAGTTATGCATTGTTTGAGCATGTAAGTCTAAACATTCACTCAAGATATGTATGCAAGTGATCACTGTATTTTGTGTAGCTAAAACTGTTGTAAAGCACTGTCTGTGTTTAAAGAAAATTTATACATAGATGTGAAATGTATAAAAAAGAACAGTTTTTTTTAACTTACCCTGTTAATACTTCTGCACTGTCTTGTTCATTAAATGTTATAGTCATTTTTAGGAGTGTGCATTTCCAGGTTTTGTCACACTAATTCCAAGGGAAACATTAGAATTTATGCCTAATATTTCTTGTGCAAAATTTTTGTACCCTATTCCCTGATAAAAGAAATAACAAGTTTAGGACACCAACTTTTTTGTGAGTGGTTCTCAAAATATTGTATGAAGATAAACTAACTACAAAATTATTATTTTCCACGAGGTAATTACCTCAACATTATCAGGTAGTCTTATGCAGGCAAGTTAAATTAGACATTATTGGCTGTTCACAGTAAATTGAGCACTTTTTAAGTCCCTCCTACAAAGCATTTGCTGCTGCTAATAAATAAATACATGTTTTGTGGCTCCAGATGTTAGTTTTTGAGTGTGGTAATCAGCTTTTATTAGTTTCATGGCATGATTGTATCAAAAAGGGGAAAAAAGTTAAGTGTGCTAAAAAGAAAATTTTAGCACAGACTTAAAAATGTTCTCATTTTATTGTAAACAGAGTATACATAACAAAATTTGTACTATTTTTTTAGAATCATAATTGGATTTATATATGGTATGTTCCTCAATAATATAAATTTTAATATAACTAAAGAAATTGCTCCTGCATATTTTTTTTTTGTAGTTTTGTACAATTTAATTATTTTTATTTTTTGCTGAAAACCAATTACAGCATATAGTGAATAGCAGAATAATTTTTGCTATAGAAACAAAAATCCAGATATACTTGTGTCAAGTTCTGGTTTGTGTTGTCTGTTGATTGTGAAATAGTGCTTGGAATTTCAAGTAAATGAGTTTTACAGACTCGGTGACTTCAGTTTTTATCCTTTGAATAAAATTTTCGAATTTTCTGTTAGTAATTTCGTGACACAAATTGCTTTTATTTATATATATATATATATATATATATATATATATATATATAGTGTGCTATTATGTGTTGTGCACATCATGTGTTAATGCCCCCGTCTAATCAGCTCAAAGAGTAACAGAACTCATAGAAATACAGCAAGTTTCAGAGAAAAATGTTCTGCAAGGGACTGTTTCATCACACTGATAAAACTCACTGCATGTTTCCATCTCTGGGCGGGGTCACATTGTATGTGAGAGAAGGCTGAGGTGTCTGTCACAGCCCTCAAAGTCTGTCATTTTTTCCACTAAAAGTCTCTTTTTGTAAAGTCACTGCTTTCATTAAGTGATCACTTTTCCCACATTTTTGGATGGTGTTTATAAACAAACCGGCTTTCATTCTTTTATTTGTGTAGAAGAAACAACAGGCTGCTGTCAGAATACATCTGTCCACTAACCCATGAATGGATCTACAGTATGTCTGAAAGGACATTTAAATTATGTCATTGTAGTGAAGAGTGTTATGAGAATGTTCACAATGAAACCACAGCTAGTCCCCATCACCAGTGAGCTCCTAGGCATAGCATGCACTGCCCACACAAGTTACCAGGTTTACTTGGCTGGGGGGAATGGGGGTTGAAGACGTACGGTAGTGAAACAAAAAAACAGAGGATGAAAAGAGATAAACTATGATTAAAGAAAATTAAATACTTACAAAACAACTACAGAACAGACATTGAAAATTTTGGGGGTTGGCTGGACATGATAAAAGATAAACTATTAGAAGAAGGAAACATCAAACAGAAAAAGCTGTTAAACAGAAAAACGTGACAGAAAAGAAAATAAACACGAGGTTGAAAGAAAAGGAAAACATTATCTATTTCTCAGAAAGGAACAAAAGATTTTGGCTAATATTTTGTTCAGGGCATAGCATCTTGTTTTATACTCTTCAATAATTTTTCAGGGCATAACATTTAGGCAATTATGTTTGCGCTGATTTTTCTTCACATAAAATATATTTACTATAATACTGATTCTTTTAAGTTACTCTGGACCAACAACTTGTTACGTAAACCAGCTGATTGAGTCTAGGACCAATAGCATGTCGCTGCCTACTGCATGCTTCAAATGTGTTGAAATGCATAGGGAAATAAGATTTCTAAAAAAGAAGGAATTTTGTTAAGACGACATTACAATCAGTTCCGAAACTTTCCAGAGTAGAGATAACTATAATTGTTCAAGAACCTGGTGCGAGTACAGTCTGTGTTCAAGATCTCTCAGTATTCAACTCAATCTCTTTGATGGATCTACTAAGGTCTACCCTGATCCCATACAGGATAGATTGCTGCCAGCATACTAAAATAGGAAAGCACATGTAAAAAGTAAACACAGGCAACAGTGTGTGTACAGAACAGAAAATATGTTGTAAGGCACTCGAGTGCTCGTTTAACACACAAGATGTCAGAATGTAGTAAAGCATATTATTTTTTGGACGAGAAGTCTGGAGGAGTAATGTTTCCAAAAATGTGTAATTTGGGTATTTACATATTTAGACCTTCTGAACAGATAATTTTTTGTATGTATTTTAATTAAAATTATTTGCATATAGTTAACTCTTGATTGATGCAAGAAGCAGTGGTTATGCTTCTGAGAAGATTTACTTTGCAATCCCTTATTGCTATAAAAATTTTGGAGGTTCACTAGCATTTTTTAGATTATACATTATAAGTACAGTTATAACGCCATACGTGTATGTGATAGTATAGGTCATTCCGGATAAAGTGAGCACTAAAGATTTAACCTTTGAAAAAAAAAATCACTAGCCACTACTGCATAAGTCACCATTAGCAACAGTTACTTTACTGCTTGTATGGTTGGTAGCGATTCATAGAATATAGTTCCATATATTTTCCTATTTGAATACAACTTTAGTGAAAGAACATCAGATGAAATTGACCTCTCTGTATTTAATACACTTCAAAATATTTATTTATGATCTTATTGACATTCCTACTTACAGTGTAATTAGACTCAACTGATGCCAGAAGAATGTGACGCTATCGCTGACCTCAGGTCACCTTGCTCGTTACAGCTTGCACCGCGCTCGACAGTTCAAAATTCCACCGACAGGTGGCATCAGAGTTAGGTTCTCGCCGTTTTTTCGCCGCTCTGCCAAGTTGCATCATTTGCGTGTGTTTGTTCGTTGCGCGTATATACACATTCAAAAGTGTTGGAAATTACTGTGAATATAATTGCCAAATGATGTGAAACCATCGGTATTCTGTAAATTATGTTTTACGTTTGCCAGCCTAGAAACAACATACTTTTTATTTCACATATTAAGAAGATTCGTTTGTATAATAACAACAATAATAATACAGGTCTGCCAGATAGACTACTGAAATATACTGCTTCTGCAGATTTGCCACATTTTTCAAATATGCTGCCAGCACACTACAGTCCATACCGTATAAGAATTCCATTATTTGACAGATCATAAAAAAGTAGGTCAATGTAAAGAAAAACAAGTATCCTTTCACCACCGTGCTTTTCAGCTGACAACCAAAACATTTCAACAGTTAAGGTGTCTTATGATTGCAATAACATCCAAAGTGTGTTGTGATTTTCTTTTAGATTATTTTTTTAGATCTCGGACAAATAATTTGTTTTCAGTTCTAGTTGCACATTAATCTTACTAGGGTTAGGTGCGCAATGTTAATGGAATTATTTCATATTGCAGTAATGGATAGCGTACTCTACTGATGTTAAGTTAATATAATCATTCAAAATTTAACATTATTTATTGTATATTTTCCTAGGTATGACCAAAATTGTAACATTTAATGGCAATCCTAAAAATAAACAAACATGTATGGGCAAGTTATGATTTTTTTTATTTCTACTTGACATCTAAAAATATTACATAATAGTAGCTTATTTGGTTACAACAAACTGAAGTTGCAAGAGCATATGACAGTGCAAGAAAACACCTTTAAACTAAAATGATAAATAAAATAATTCATGCAAGCATTATCCCAATTATTGTTCGTGTTGCCTTCAATTTGGTTGTGCACTATCAGATCATAAAGTTATCAAGTAGTAGACCCTATTTGCGCTCTCACAACCTAAACTGAAATAATATATCAATAAAAAGTGTAAGTAATAAACGAACATGGGTAGGCCTAGTTACCCAGTTCAGCTTTAAAACATTTTGTTGATTAACACACATTATTAAACACGTACACTTTGATGACCGGGAAATATATATGCGTAGGTCTTCTGGCCTTTTCTTTTGGTAATATGTAGACCTACATTTTTGCAGCTGACAGGCACAAAATCTCACTTGGACTTGATACTAACCAATTACTTGCAGAAAAAATCATTAAACACTGACTTTTTCGTACAAAAAGAATTTATTGAGTCTGTGCCTTTAAAAAGCATGTTTACATAAAGGACTACAAGAAGAACAGTAAGTGTTTACCCACAAATTCTGTTAAAATAAAAGTTGGGTAACATTTTTTTATTTTGTGTAGCACTTTTCTCCGGACAGATTACCTACTTCTCACTTAGTGACTGTTTTTGTACACGTGCCAGCTGAAGTTCCCGTCTTCCAGAACACGTCTTATTAAAGTGTTGTCTTTGGTGATTACAGGTCGGGTATTTTGGTCCCTGCCTTGCAATATATTATAAATACATACATGCACAAAATATTAAAATTACGCCATACAAGAATCACAAACACACACGAGAAGCTCAAACACTTGCAAATGCCCGCCCTTTGTTTTGGTTGCCAGACGTCATAATATCAGCATTGACTGGGTTTCATAATCCCCACATTACAATACATTAAATATATGCACAAAATATTAAAGTAACACACAATCTTGCACACACACACACACACACATTTTTTCACACTCGCAAATGACCATGCTTTGTTTTGGTTACAGGTCGACTGATAACGGTGCGGTTATTAGTAAATTATGCAATTTGAATAGAATAAAAAACAAGTTAACTTACTAATACTGGATACAGAACTGTGTTGTTATATTATGTTTCCTCCAAAATTCGTACTTATTTTTAATGTATAACGCACACTACTTTCAATGTCGGGGTTGGAAGTTAACCAATTTGTTGATCAGGGCTGCCACTACTGATTCATCAGGTCACATGATCACGTCCTGTGTTTCCTTCTGTGTACACAAAGTTGAACCAATGTACAGTTATATGAAATAATTTCTGATGTAACAGAATTCATCCTACTTTTTTTTACATTCAAATTACAGTATTGATGTTAATCTTAAATACTTTTTTCAATCATAGTGCACTAATGTATTGTTAACTTAATTAGTGTTACGTACTGTAAATATTTTAGAACAGAGTAACAAATTAACAATATGATTTATGTGAAACAATGTAATGACATTGAAATACCTACAGCGTTATAAAATAATTGCAAAATACAGTACCCAATTTTAAATTTATATATTATGCCAAAATATTCTTAGGACAAGTAATGTATACTGAATCAGTTTTGTCTGTACAGCATGTTCAGTAATCTTCTTCCTGTCATCAAGCATAGTTGTTTTTGAAAAAGAGCACATTATTCTTTACATCGCTAAAATATTCACCAGAACAACTCTCAGGGTAGAGTTTACTTAATATTTCTCATGCACCGAAAAAGTGGTCTCTCACATCATTGAAAACCATTAATTTGCCAAATTTTTGTGAAGTTATACATAATTGTTTCTGACGAAAATTGCTGCTGGAGAAACACTTTATATGTAAATATTAAAAGTTTTAGTTTACATTAATTTAGGCTTATTACTACAAAATGGCTAATAAGACAGTGTTCAAACACTAAAAACTAAGCCCTTCACCACTCTGTGATGCAGCTGGAGAATCTCAAATTATACTTGTGAGCAGTTTAATTTCACACACCTTCCATGCTGATGACAGAACTCTTACGTTCATGTTGAAAGTAGCACTGGCCAGACATACAAGGTGAGTCGGGAGGAAAGGGCAATATTCTAGGATGTGATAGTACTGGTCATTGTGATCCAAAAAGTTAATGTGAACATGGGGTCAATAAGTGACGATTATCGAGATAGCCTCGTTTGAATGAAAAACACTGAAAATCTGTAAAACTATCTTATTGTTTTATTTTTGTGCTTACGTGTTCTTGTTTCAGTGACAAGGAGATTAAAATAAACTAAGCAAATTGCATATTAACAATGTGTGTACTTTATCGTGAATTTTTCAAAGAAAAAATTAATTTTTTACAACAAATTTTTATTTAAACTACTTTGCCGTAGCATAAATGACAAGATTTACACAACCTTTCTTTTCATGTCATGTCATTCTTTGGTCCACTGTGAGGCGGTCAACCCACCACTTAGACCTTTATTGTTTCCTGTTTTTATTTTATTATTTCCTTATGTTTGACTTAATGAATTTGCTATTATTTATATAATTACTTTCAGGTATTGTTGACCTGTTGTTTGACTTTTTATCTGTACGCCTATCAGTTTTTGAAATTGTTAAATTTTATATGTATTTAATTTGGTTTGTTAGGCTGAGTCAACTTTGTGTTTTATTTTAAATTTAATAATATCATTTGCAGCTTAACTGTCATTGTATTGTAACTCAGGGCTGGGTGTATTGTTGGCAAGTATAGTTGGTTGGCACAGGTGTGCCTGCTCTGTTCCTGGAATCGCTATATTTAGATTTTTAACCGTTTTTCTAATATTTTTACTTTTCACAAAGTGCATGTGCGCCGCCGCTCGTTGAGTGTGCGAGAGAGACAGTAATATGTTTGCGCAGGCTGGCTTAAGCCAATGAAAGGACACGTGTTTCAAATTTACTTAAATTAGGTTGTAAATTATTATGTAATTTTGGTTTCAGAAGAATATTTTCACTTTTCAAGTTGTTTAAAAGTATAAAAGTTTATAATTTGTTATTATATTTAATTTAATATTATTTTTCCGTTATGTTTTTACCTTGGTGCGTTGGGTGGCCGCAAGAGGCGCTGCAGGGAGAGAGCAGCTTCGGTGGGTCGGCCATATTTTTTTGGTTTTCGGACGCGGACGAGGATGGCGGTCTGGAACGGTTGGTGGGCTGTGTGGGAGCGAGGTGGTTGAGCAGCCATGTATATTTGTCGCTGAGTGGAGTCCTCGCATTTGCGAGAATATTTTGGTTGAGATGTCGTGGCGTGTTTCGAACTTTGAAAATTAGTTTTACCAATTTTTCTCTTTTAAGTTTTGGGGTGGAGCAGTTCTCTCCCGGGAGCAGCAGGGCTAGGCTGAAAATCACCGATAATGTTCTCTTCTTCATTCACATGCAGGTCAAGTCCTCGTTTCGAACTCACATAAGCACTAAGAAGCGAACTGCTCTCCCGCAATATATTACAAACCCTGGAAAACACTCTTCAGTCAGGAATTCTTCACATGGGAAGACGGTGGCGGTACTCTTCTACAGTTTCAGTGGAACTACAATTGCAGAAGCCATAAACAATCAGCATGTCTACATACTCTGCTTTTGTGTAGATGTGTGACATCTTGAACTGTCTGGTTCACATTGTAGGTATCACAAAACAAATGTAGAAACAAAGACACAACCATTAAAATAACAGCATTCAAATTCACAGTCCACAAAATAATCAATAAAGCTGTTACTACCATGTTTCCATGGTAAGCCATTGCCAACTTGACATAAATTGAACTACAAAGTCAAAGGTGTGTGATTCATAATTTATTACATTCTCTTTGTCACTGAAACGAGAACACAAAACCACAAAAATAAAACAATAAGATACATTTACAGGGTTGCAGTTTTCAAACGAGGCTACCTCGATAATCATTACATACTGACCCCATGTTAACATGAACTTTTTTGATCACAATGACCAGTACTGTCACGTCCTAGAATATTGCCCTTTCCTCCCGACTCACCCTATGTATTAAATCAATACATACTGAACCACCATTACCAAGTATATATATTGTAATGTACCATGTGTCATTGCAAATGGACTGTAAACTAGCCTGGGTTGGCTATAAATAAATGTCTGACAAATGGCACTATTGTAATCAAGATCTCCATAATGACTTTGCTGTAACCAAGTGTGTTAATGAATTCAAGTAATGAATAACTCGCCTGATTTCAGATACTTTCTGCACATAATAAAAATATATCCTTAAATTTATTGAAATATGCTTTCCAGCATAACATGTACTATTAATAAATTCAAATTTTTTGTCTGCAAGTCTCAATATATAAACATTTCCTTATATCTACAAGTACTCCTAAATTGTGTTTCTATGACAGTTTTCATATGCTTGTAACTAACAAGTTTGGAGCTGAAGTTTGTGTGTTGATTTTACAAGTAAACGATCTGCCAAAACTTAATGGACGTCAAGTGAGTATATTGAAAATGATAGAAAATGTAAAGTAACTAACGTAAACTGTCAAAATTTTTCAAACATCCGAAACCAGTAATTAAATTAATACTGTACATGCTTTTGAACTATGTAGAATTTGTTCACCTTTAAAAGATACAAATGTGTAACAAAGAACCAGTATTTACAATAATATTGAAACTGTCATATAAACAAAAGTTAGAGAGCACTTGTAGACATTAACATTAGTAATAAATTGTGAAATTTGATGTATAAATTCTTTATGTGCTTGTTTTTCTTCTGAATCACTACTGAACATTTCTATGTGTATGATTTATGAAACAAGCCATGTGAAAGCAATTTTTTCTGTGATATGCTCAACTCAACACACACTTAGTAATAACTGGTACCCTTTTTTACCAAACTTTCTTTAATCTACTTGCAAATAACTGGGGTGCTGATAATATTATGGTGTTAAGTCTAGTCCGATGTAATGCATTTGTCAAAAAAATTGCTTCTAGTTGCAGTACACCCTTTCAATATTAGAATATAACGAAATTTAGTTAATAGGCAAATACTTTATGTATAATTTTTGTGAAAAATTTGTGTTATATTAATGCCAACAATGCTTTTAAATATTCAAATATTCCTGATTAAACACCATTATGAATCTCAGCACCTAATATATTGTAAATGTTAAGAACAAGATTATGATACTCTAAGTAATTGTCAAACCATTTGCTTGTTAATACCAGTAAGGTCTTGTAGGGTTGTGAAACACAATTAATTTATGTTTTATAAGTTGCAAGTCAGTTTAACTTGTTAATTTCAAACCTGCATGTTGGGGTAGTAGTGGTTGTGAATACAAGAAACACATAGACTCACTGCTAATTACACTATATATTTTAAAAGTCTACACACACTCGACATTACTACATACCGCCGCCGTGGGTTTTTGCACACACACTAAAAAAAAAAAAAAAAAAAAAAACAGGCACTGCCACTGTCAATGTATAGTCTCACTTTCATGAACAATTTATTCTCCCAACACTGCACCATAGAAACAGGCCCATGTTGGTCCCCTCCCCCTCATTAACAGGTTTGTACTATTGACCCACTTGTCTACATGTTCTCTTGAATGAAAAATGTTTTGGCAAAACAGGTGCCCTGGAATTTCCTCTTAACAGTATGCTCAATAAATAAGAAAATAATTTTTTGTCATTTGCAGTTTTGAGAAACACGTCCTAGATTTGGATACGATGCAGCAAAATTTATGTATTGTATGTACAGTATCGAGTCATTAACACATTATAACTATAAGAATGGCAGGAATGGGCAGCTAGGCTAACAAAAGTAATTTGACAATATAAGAATGGCAGGAAATAGGCTGCTAGGCTAACAAATTAATATAACAATGGTGGGAAATAGGCTAACAGAGTAATATAACAGAGGTACAAGTACTTACAGAGGTACAAGTACTTACAGATGATACTTTTAAATAGGTACTCTCACATGAAGGGATGAGACACATTTTGTCGTGGAAACGCGGTCGCAACGTTTCACCAGTATCACGTGTGTCGTCACTTCATGTGTGTGTACCTATTTACAAGTATCATCTGTAAGTACTTGTACCTCTGTCTGTTGTATTAAATTATTACTATATTACAGTAAGACAAGAAATGTAGTGCAGCAAAAGATTGTAGCGCAGCCCATGGTGGTTTGAGCAAGGGAACACACTTTGTTGTGAAACATGAAATCGTTGTTACCAAATGTACAAGACCTCTAATAAATTTGTCAATCTTTTTACTGTCTGTGCAAAATGAAGGACATAAGAATTCTCGTACATTTACAAAGAAACTTTTGGATTCTGTTATGTCTAGAGGCACAATTTTTTTGCGAAAAGAATTTTGCATCACTTTGTTTCCCTCATGGTTATTGACAGCATGTCTTTGTTCAGGGATGTCTCTCATTTAACTGCACCTATGAGAATAAGGCAACTGTAACATCATATGTCTGATTTGCAAGTAGAACCCCAAGGCAAGCGAGTTAGAATATGTAATCACTGACCATGAAGCAGTGGTGCAGATGTGCACATAAGGCACTGACAAATAGGTGCAAAAATCTTTTTGCCATAAAATTGTGGCTGTAGTTATGTCAGCAAAAAGATATACAAAACTTTCAACTATCCGTTGATAATCTGATTTCACCGTTCTTGTACTAGTGATGGACAGAATCGAATGAAAATAAATCAAGTACTCTATTCTTACAGTTCTTGGTTTCAGATTCTTGCGGGCTGATATTAATTCAATCACTCTGTTTTTATACACTTTCTCTCCGTCTCGCAAAGAAAAATATATCATTCACTACGCCACCTTTATTTTTTATCATATTATACGCTGTTCATCTTATCAAAATTTTTCATTTGCCAGTAAATAGAGTCTATGCTACTCACCCGAGTTGAAACGCAAACTACTCGCCTCTTGTTCCTATTTAGAATTACTGTGTCACTTTACTTTGTTCTGAGTTATCAGTCTCTACTCATGAGTTTTCACACTAGCCACTTATTTCTCTTTCCGAGTGAGATCTCGCTTTACCAGATTCTGATTTATCACTTACATTCAGAGTACTCGTACAAATCTCTCGTTTTTCTTTCTGGTTATGACCTTTCTACTAGGTTCCGAGTACTCAAAATATCACGTTACCATCTCCCATTGCTTAACGGTGCAAGTGCTTATTGTTAAACTGTTTCATCTGTCCCAATACTTCGCAAACTTATTTTTATTAATGGAATATTTTAGTAAAATATTCATTTGCGTAAAAGTAATGTGCAGGAAAGGGAATCAAACTAACAATCAAGCTGTGACAAATTCAGTCATTTTTAAAACATAAAATTAATTAAAGAGGTGCTTGAACAACAAATTTTAACTGTTTTAATAATTTTTATGTTTGTATGATGTATGGTTCTTTTGTAGACATACACTGTGACCATTTTTAACTGTACTGAACATTTTTTAGCTTTCATAGTTTTTTAATAATTACATGTCACAGTCCAAATTTGCATAAAATGGTTTCATTCGTTAAAGAAAACCAACTGACTTACTGAACTGAAATAATTCACACTGAATAACTACATTGTAGGCTACAAAGGCTCCAATGTAAAAGTAAAAAAGTTGTTTATAAAAACAAAAATAAATATAATATTTTTACAGGAGAATTAATATTTTGTAATCCGACGTTTCAAAATACGGAGGACAAACACAAAAGGCAACGGAAGAATATACATAAAGATAACTACAGATGAGTCTGCTGAATTGTTCGTAACATGAGCCGAAATGCGTTGCAACCAAAAAGCTAGCGACATATTGGATTACACAAACAAAAAATGTTGAGTTAGTTTTTTGTAGTTATCTGTTTTTACTCCACGACAATATCTTGTGAACCAGGTATCTGTGTATACAATTTTTTTCTGAGGAACAGTGCTATCAGCCAGTTTAAAAGACAAGAAGATTGAGAGAGAGAGAGACAGTTTGTGTGTGGTGTAGGGCATCCAAACGGCCCCCACCTCCACACTGCAATGTAAACAAGACACATCAACACATTTTACAGACACAAGTATATACAATATTATTTTGATATTCACATTGCGAGAAGTGAGTACTCGAAACCATATGAGTGATTAATTCCTTCCACATAAATTGGAAACATAATTGATTATAGAAATCATCTGATTATGCCCATCACTATCTTTTTACTGCAAAATATATAGAAACACAGCACAGCTTCTTTAAAAATTAAAATGAAAAGCTTATCTCTTATAAAGTATACTTCCGTTGCATCCATGTGCCAAATTTTTAGCCGTAGTACATAGTTTATTTTAAAAATATGTTAATGTAAGAAGTTTTTGTGAGTAGTACTCACAGTCTCATTATATAGTATGAACATTAAGCCATGAATGTTGGTAAACACTGCAAGAATGACAATGTTGCTGACAAGGTAAGGTATTTTTGTGCTAAGGTATGTCCTTTGTCTCTGAGGCATACAGCATGTTTGAACACTGATTCGCTGCATTGTGTGCAGGTGTAACTTGTGATAATTTCATGAATTTAGTGTGGATTGCTGTTATCATTGTTACACACCTCATCCCCTGTCAAAATGATGCATACCAATTAGCTGTGGATTTCCAGAACATCCATTTCAGTAAGTTTGTTGTAAGTATCAGTTCTGTATTTTGACAAATTTTGTTGGCTCTTAAGCATTGATTATTATGAAGTGTTATAAAATGTTACATTGTTTTTAAAAGTTGCTGTACATACTTTCTACGTGCCATAGCACTTGTAAAACAATTTACACACATTGTTCCTCAGTAAATTATTCACGTGCCATGAGGTGAAGAGAATTTGGTCAGCCTTAAGTAATTGGGGGGGGGGGGGGAAGTGACGTGAAATGAGTATGGAGCCAGATTGAGGGTTAGAGAAAACGGAAGATCCCATAGGAAAATTACAAACCAACAGCATCATCCGGCACAATTCCCACATGCGAAAATCCCAGTTGACTCCACCGGGAATCTAACTCGTCTCACCGTAGCAGGAGGCGAGTGTGCTAGCCATTGTGCTAACAAATTCCATTAAGTAAAATTAAACCGTCTTAGTGGAAGTAAAAGTTGTTGGTACATGTGATGTATTTCTGAATTTTATATCAGTCTTATGAGTTGTGTTTGTGATTTGTTTATATAACTTTATTTTCTAACAATGTTTTGACTAGAGTAGTGGGAACAAAAATGGCAGCCTAGTCTATGTGTGTATGTTATAACTGGGTATTAAAACTACTGAGTAAAACTGCATGTTGTTTGGTAACTTGTGTTTAAAATACTACAAAATCCAACAGGTTATGGGCCCAGAAAGTAAAAGCTGTGTAAACTTCCAAATGCATAGGGATCTACGAATGTTAAAAACTGTGTGTTTAGTAGTGCAACAAAGAAGATGGAGTCACAAGAACTAAGTGAACTGTCCATTGTGGACAAATTAAAAGAACCAGAGGACTTTCAGCTGTGTAAATTCAAGGCAAACATTTTGTTCAAGGCACAAGGGCTATTTAGATTATATAAAAAAAGGATGCCAAAGCCCAGAAAATTATCATAAAAACAGTTGACAAAAAACCCATTACACATATTTTGACATGCAACACTGCTTCAGAAATGTATAAAAGACTATGTGACATTTATGAACGTGATGCTTCACAGCAAAAATTTGATCTCTTGCAAGATTTTTTTAATTACAAATATGCATCTGGTAATGACATTGCAACTCATGTCAGCAGACTGGAAAATTTGGCTTTTTGACTGAAAACTCTAGGAAAATTATATACCTGATAGCATCTTGATTTCTAAAATCCTGACAACGTTACCTGTAAGTTACAACCATTTCCTTAGTGCCTGGGATTCTACCCCGACTGAAAAAACCTTGGTAAACATCACAACTCTATTGATTGCACAAGAAAAACGGTACAGTGCTGGCAGTTCCAAAGACAACTGTGATACTGTGGCTTTCAAAATGAGTGTAGAAAAATGTTATAACTGTGAGTGTGGAAAACATTTGTCAAATCTTAAAAAACAAGGGTAACATGCACAATAAGTTCAGTAACACTGTGCGGTGCTTTTCCTGTTCAGAACTAGGACATATAGCACGAACGTGTCAGAATAAGACAAAACATTGTAGTATTTGTAAGAAAAACAATCACGACGAGAAAGACAGGCTTCTTTCGTAAGAACAGAAATAAAGGGCTTAATGTCTCATTTCTGACAACCTATGGTGAGGTGAGGAATACTGAGAGGATTTTAGACTCCGGATCTACAAGCCACATGACGAACAATGATAGATTACTAATAGATGCAAGGACTGTAGACATTAATATTGTACTGCAAAGAAATCAAGTAGTATGTCTGCAGTAAAAGTAAGTAAAGTTGTCACAGATTGCTGTGAACTAAAAGAAGTTATGTATGTTTCAGTATTGAGTAAAAACATTCTTTCTGTTGATTCAATCACTCAAAATGGGGGTGAAGTAAACGTCTCTGTTAATGGTGTAAACATTGTTAAAGATGATATAGTTGTTCTTAGAGGAAACAAGAATCCAAATGGACTGTACACAGTGACACTAGATGCAAAATCAAAGACTTTTGCAGTTGAACATGAAAATATGCAAAGGTTTGGCATTGGAGGTTAGGTCACATTAGCCAAGATTATTTTAAAAAACCTGAGAACAATGGTGGAAGGTATTGGTCTTATAAGTGGCGATATTTCTCATTTTCAGTGTGAAACATGTATCCAAGCAAAACAAACAAGACTTCCATTCAGTGATGCACGTGTGAAAGCCACAAGGCCGCTTGAAATAATTCACTCCGATCTTTCAGGTCCAGTTACCCCAAATTCATGGAACAGAAAGAAATACATTCTGTCACTTATTGATGGGTTCACCCATTTTGCTGAGATTCATCTGTTAAAGACTCTAAGACTGAGGTTTCTGAAGTGGTTATTTAGCAAATTAAGAAGTTTTTAGAGAATGTTGAACCAGAAAACTCACAAAATTCGGATAAGACAACGGAAAAGAATATGTCAATGAAAAGCTAAACAATTGGGCACTAAATGAAGGATTAGTTCTAGAAACCTCGTCACCCTATACTCCCTAGCATCAAGGAGTTGCTGAGTGTTTCAATAGAACACTAATGAACAAAATCAGAGCTTTGATGTTTGATTCTGGTGTTGAAGAAGAACTTTGGAGTGAAGCAGCATATGTAGCCACATATCTACTAAATAGAAGCCCGACAAAGAGAAATGACAAGACCCCAGCCGAATTATGGTACAACAGAAAACCCGATTTGAGTAATTTGAAGATATTTGGGTGTGAGGCATTTGCCAAAATCAACAAACATCAGACAAAACTGAAACCTAGAAGTAAAAAATTTCTGTTCATTGGTTATGCTGGGACAGCATACAGTCTGTGGGATCAGGCCAAAAGAGAAATAGTAGTAATCAGAAGAGATATGGAATTTCTTGAAAATTTTGAAAGATCAAGCAAGAAAGAATAATACTCTGCCAAAATTCCAGTGACTGAAAGTGAGCTGAGTGATGAGGAATTGGATAAAGTGGTGGGTGAGTCACCAGAAGAAGGACGTGAAGAAAACTCAACAAATGAAGAAATTTCAGTTGAAAACTCAGACGATAAGCTGCCATTTCATGGTTTCGATGACATGCATGAAAACTCTAAACGTAGAAGAAAAAGAAAGCCACCGCAAAGATATGAAGACTACGTGATGCTAACCTATAAGGAAGCCATATCAGAACCAGACAGAGCATACTGGGAGTTAAAGAAGAAAAGAAGTCACTTCTGGATAATAAAACTTGGACAGTAATAAAAAGAGAAGATGTGCCAGCAGGGAAGAAAATACTAACGAGCAAGTGGATTTTTAAGGCCAAAGAAGCTGGACAACACAAAGCTAGACTTGTCGCACGTGGGTGTCATCAAGACGAAGGTATTGATTTCCATGAAACCTACAGCCCAGTGCTTAACAGTGGACCGATGAGGTTATTGTTAGCCTTAGCTCAAAGCAAAAGCTATTTACTCCAGACATTTGACATAAAAACTGCCTTATGTACGTTCACCTAGAAGAACCAGCCTACATGTATCCACCTGAAGGAACAAACATGAATGGTATCTGCAGACTTGAAAAATCTCTGTATGGATTAGGCAGGCACCTCAAAAAAAAGAATGTCAGAATTACAAATTTTCTGAAATCAGTAGGTATGAGTCAGTTGCAGTCAGAGCCCTGCATCTTCAAGAACGATGACAATTCATTGATCCTTGGTCTGTACGTAGATGACGGGACAGTTATTGGCAAAGATGAAAAAAATGTAAAAAAAAAAACGTCTGGGAGACTTTGTCACAGAGTTTGAAATTAAAATCGAAGAACAGCCAACCAAATTTCTTGGGATGGAAATTTCGAGAGCTAAAAGCACTTTGTATCTGAAGCAGACAAAAAACAGTTGAAGAACTTCTCAAGGACTAACATGTGTGAGGCCAAGCCAGTTTCAACACCAGCTGTGGACGTTAAGTCTGAAGATGACAGCAGTGTAAACAAGAGTTTTCCCTATAGCGAATTACTTGGCAGACTGCTGCATTTGTCAAACAAAACCAGACCGGACATTACATATGCTGTGAATATGTGTAGCAGAAAGACTGAAAATCCTACAAATGAAGATGTAGTTTCCATCAAGAGAATACTGAAGTATCTCCGAGGTACCACTGACTTAGGAATAAAGTTTGAAAAAAATGATTCAGTAGTAGAACTGGCAGGCTACTGCGACTCAGACTTAGCAGGGGACAGATAGACCAGGCGAAACACGACGGGGTACATTATCTACTGCTGTGGAAGACCTACTAGTTGGTGCACAAGAAAACAGCCAATTGTAGCTCTCTCGACTGCTGCAGAGTGTATCAAGGAGCTGATGTACTTGAAAACTTTTACAGAAGAACTTCTGTGTGAAAAAATTGTGACAGAATTGTTTGTTGACAATCAGAGTGCTACAAGTCTAATTTAAAATGGTGTAATTAATCGTAGATCCAAACATATTGACGTGAGATTTCATTTCATACATGAAAAGGTTGCTGAAGGGTTAGTGAAGGTGATGTATTGTCCTAGTGAAATACAGACTGCCAATATTTTCGCAAAACCATTGTCTAATGTCAAATTCAGAAATATTGTGCAAAATGTAGTTTCCTAAACTATTGTAGTTACAATTTAGAATTAAAGGGGAGTGTTGGTACATGTGATGTATTTCTCAAGTTTATATCAGTTTTGTGGGTTATGTTTGTGATTTGTTTATATAACTTTATTTTCTAACAATGTTTTGACTAGAGAAGTGGGAACAAAAATGGCAGCCTAGTCTGTGTGTGTATGTTATAACTGGGTATTAAAACTACTGTGAAACCAGTAAAAACTGCATGTTATTTGGTAACTTGTGTTTAAAATTCAAAAAAATCCAACAAAAGTTCATAGAGTAATTCCCAATGTTAGCATTGTATGATAAACCAAATACAAAGTCGGTATATATGTACTTTACTGTTGACAGTACGTATGATGCTACTGTGACCTCTAGCAAAGGGGAGGAACATATATAAAGAATAAAAAATTAGATCTCCCTGCTTTTTACAAATTCATTTCCATGTGCTTGTACATGTGGCACAAATATTGTAGTAAATATGTACAGTAGGTAGAATGTGAAGTACTCACGGGCTGGTACTTCTTGACAGAAACACACAATGAAAGATACTAACACAAAGTCACTCGGTTGCACGACGTTTCGCCAAACTAAGTCGGTTTCATCAGGCCTGAGTACTTCAACATTCTAAATTAATTGGTTAACCTAGCGGCCTATGCTTTATTCCAAATATTGTAGTATGGTAGGCTTTAAAAAAGTGGTGGAACATGATATAATTTATGTGTTAAAATTCAGTGGAAGGGAAGAGAAACAAACTTGTTACTTGAGAAACTTTATTATCAGTACACAGTATTTCATCACAGTAGCAGAACATGATTACTTTGGCACACCTCTGACAAGATTCAGTTGACCCTTACAATAAATAAAGCAGCATCTCCAAACTGCCAACCTTTCAACTTAAATATTTCCTTGGTTAATACAAAAGTTATTTATCAGAATGGACTTCCAGCACCCCCTTGCAACTCTGCCATTACTTTCAATTTTGTAATTCAGAAAGTTTGTCTTACAAAATGTTGACATTTAACTACATGACTGACAATGATTTAGTCATCACATCTTGTATTTGTATCAACAGATCCAGTGTTTTAACTGGGCAAATGGACGTATCAGGCTACGGGCCAACTTGCAAGATTAAATGTTTCCTGCATTACTTATTTATTCTACGCACATATGTTTTCGCTCCCTCTATGTACTAATACAAAAAGTAGTATTTTATATTAAAACTAAATATGTCAAGCAAAAGTGATATCATCAGCCTGACGGCATGCAGTGTTGCGAGTTGTTTTTACTTGCGTTAAATTCCACCTCTGACTGGGACCAGCTGGGCAGTCTAGTTAGAAATAGAAAGTAACGGCAAACGCATTAAATATTTTGTCTGCGTGATTAAATGCAGGTTAGTGAATTGTTTAGACTATGCATGCATGAGAAAAAGTTTGATTTGATAGCTGGATTATTCTACTACGAGTAAGAACTCTATGGCCACAGACCGGGAAACGTTAGGAAATTTGAAAGCTGGTCAGGGAAACCTGAGAAAGTTAAAGAAATTTCATAAGAGGCCAGGGAAAATTTTGACAGTGCATTTAATAAATACAGTACCTAAAACACAATTTGTCTTGTGTACGTGATTAAACTGTAGATGCTGAGGATTAAGAACTTGTGCAATTTTCCTCCACATCTACTACGTTTAAGTGTGATGTATCCACATTGAATTTTTCACAACATACTCAGTTTATTTTTCATACACTGTAGTAAATATGGCACCTAGTAAATGCACTGCAGTATATTTAGCCATAAAAACAGGCTTTGCGAAAAACTTTGTACCATATGTATTCATTCCCTGGCGTACACGGACATTAATTAGTGTTTTTTTCCGGTGTTGCCAACAAGCTCTGAAAGTGGTGTCGTTCTCTCGCCGGCATTTGATATTTTTCATAATTAATTAATTGTATGCTGTATCAAACAATTTCTCTGATATTTATGGCAATGTGTTTAACATAATTTATTCAACAGCTTGAAGTGAAAATCAAAGCGAGAATTTAAGAACAGTATGCAGTGTTAAAACATTTACCGCACATGGCGCACGCTGTGACGACTCATTCTATCTGCTTTGTCTAGATTGGTGGCTTCTTTAGCATGAAAAATTTATCTGTAGCATGATTTTAGTTTAGTGCTTTTTAATAACTGACTGCTATTATTTCATTTATAATATTTGGAGGTAAGACCTTTATTTCGTACGACTAATCAAATTTTGTGGGTGTTGTGATGGTTACGAACTTTTTCTGAAATAAAATATCCTCTCATTCTCAGAAGTACGTATTATTCCAACAAAAACCAGCACCAGTTCACAGAAGTTTTCAACCACACTGGTTGAAAGACGAAAACTTTTCACTTTCATTGCAGCTCTCAAAATTAACTAGAAATGAAGCCAAATGTTAATTTTGCTAGAAAACAATTTCCCTAAGAGTAATATGGGAAGACATGCTGTAACAAGCAAGCCATATGATCGGAGATAAACACAAAATGGCTGCGAGAAACAGCAAAACTTCTGTTGGATTACAAATATTTTTAACAAAAAAAAATCAGTGTAATAAAATAGACTCTACTTGTAGCCCCACATCACCATTTACTTTGTGTATATCAGCTTCAGCTTCTTAAACAGTGACTAAACAATCTGGAGAAATAAAGTAACAGTGCCAGAATACAAGGAGCTTCACTAAACAAAAACATTTCTTTCTGGTGAAAATTTTACCCATGTTTAAATAATTATTTGGTGCTTTAACAACTGTGATACTGCACAAGTGTGTATGGTATGCTGCAAATAATGTGTCAATGTTCCTATTAATGTTTCCAGACTAAAATGTGACAAGCAAAATGCAGCTTCAGAGAACGAAGATTGGCTTGATTGACTTCCTCCATATTTTCATAAAGAACTGAAGAAGAAATTACTAGAATGTACAGAGTTTGTGGTAGGGTTTGATGAATCGCTGAACAAAGTTGCTAAGCTTGGACAAATAAATCTTATTGTGCGGGTCTGGAAGGAAGACAGTCATAGTCTTTCAACCAGGTATTTTTCCTCTCGAGTTTCTTAGCCATAAATAATTGTATTAGGGAAACACAGGTTTTTCTGGTCTAAATGATGTACAACAACAAGAACAAGTGAGAACAAAGAGAATGTTTGTGCCCTGTTATGAAGTTGGACTTAATTATAAGTGAGTCTGTGTGGAGAAGTAGCAATAGGCCTAGATACATTAAATTTTATTAGTGCAATGATTAAAAAGCACATTGCAAAGTATGTTACTTGTTCCCATGTTCTATTAAAACTGAAGCCGCATTCACAATCAACACGGCGCAAATAAAATACATAGCGCAAGAAAGTGAATACTTGTCTATATATTTTCCAAATTGTTTTGTAGAGTTCGAGTCATCTTAAGTGCTTTCACCCATCACCCAGGGTGTAGGATAGTAAGTGTTACGTAAGTGTCGTTTTGCTTCGAGATAGTTAGTCGTCGAGGAGCTGAAAGACACAACCCCACTCATTCAGATGGGTACTCCCTGGGTGAGGTTCAAAACCCTGGCTGGTGACAGAAGTTGATATTCTAGTGTTTAGGTACTCTGTTTAATTTAAGTGCCTCGGCAATAGATGGATAAACTATGCAAGTTACCTGTGGAACAATATTTAGAATATCAGAGGTTGATTGTACTTCAGTCCCATCTGGCTCTGAAATCAGAACTGATAAGTACTTTACCACTTCCTCTTGAGAGATAGATTCACCTGCAAGCAAACATGTATGTCAATAATGTATGAAGTGTATTACTAGAAATGAGCAAGTTAAATTTATGATTGTCTAAATCCAGCTAAGAACTTTTGTAGGCTACATGCGTGCCATAGACGAATGGTTTACAATTTTAATTATTCTTTACATTTATTGTGGAAGCACAAATTATTTGACAGATATTACAAGTCAGTCAATAAGTTTTAATAGTTAGTTATCAAATTCTAAGTTAGTAGTTCTTTCTACCTACTAACATGTATTTAATACCACAAATTTACTTAAAACACAAACATAAAATTTACAAGAAAATATGCTAAGCTCTAAGCTGATTGTGCACTTAGTTGTCTCTGTAAATATCTTCATATTTTCAATGTACTGTAATCATAATGAAATTGCACTAATATTCAGATCACAAAAAAAAAAAAAAAACATTCAAAACATTTAACAATATATTACTACAGCAAATTGTTTTTGTAGCTAATTGTTTATTTTGCTCAATTCATTAATTTTTATACTATTCATTGACAAACTTTAAAAATCTAAAACATACACACAAAAATACATCATTTTCCTGTAAAAAATACTTTCACATACATAGACTAGTTTAAAAAAAAAAAAAATCACGCAACTGCTTTTTTTGATGATGTCCTCGAGCTACAGGACTTCTTTTAACAGATCTGTTTTACTAGGGTATGTGCATGCTACAAGTTTTTAATAGTAATATGTGGTAATCCGTTCATATTTGAAAAAGCTATGAATAACAAAATCGATAATCCTACGAGATGGTTCTCATACCCAATATTTCCCAACGCTTTTTATTAACATTGCATACAAATATTTTGAATAACACATTTGACGTACGTATATAGTAATACAGTACTTTATGTAATTCTGTTATTAAAGGGAAACTACTTACAGTACAACTTGTATTTGTAGGAAAAAATTAAAAATAATTACATACACATTTTACTTTTTAACAATAACATAACAGAATTTTAAAAAATTGTGTTTCTGGAGCCTGCAGATTTATAAAAAAAAACTGCTTTATTGGCATTACATTTCCTCATAAGAACGTTAAATTCAATGATTATGTGGTTATGGTCACTACAATACCAAAGTATCAGTAACTGATCTAATTGCATAAACGTTGTACAGTTGTATTACTGCTTAGTCCCCGCTTAACATTACCTCATATAAATTTGTTATGTAAGTGCTTTAATTTAATTAACCTCATTCACCTATTTGCTTAGTGAAGTGTATGTGCAGATTTATTACTTTGTCAATATTCCATTTTACAACTATTGCTTTTCAGCTACAAAAAATTGTGTAACATGATAACACACTACATATTTCTAAGTCAGAATTGAACAACCAAGAGTCAGTTAACACAATTTTCACTTAGTATTGCGGTGTTAAGAACCTAGTGATGGCATTAAGAAAAAACTTACAGCAAAAAAATGTTTTACACAAAATTTACAAATAAACAAACAAACAAGACTGTGTGCATTTATAACATCATTCACAGATATGTTTTGTAAAATATTCTATGACTACTGTCAATATGACTAGATTTGGTGCAGTACAGTGATCCATGAAAAGGACACAAACGCTAAATACTATATTCACAAACTACAGTAACAGAATAAAACTATCATAAATCACATATCAATTAACATTTGCACAATAACTGTTAACTCCTGTATAGAAGCACAACTGCAACAATGCTAAATAGTTACCTTTTTCTTTTAAAATACTAAAAAATGTTTCCTTTTGTATGGTTGGTGTTTTACTGTCTAAATCATCAGCAACTGCCAAGAAGGCATTCTCTATTTCCTGAAGAATGATTCCAGTTGCTGGACGATGATTTAAGTACAGTTGAACAAACTCTTCAAACGTTACTTGTTCTCTAGTTCTACCTGTAGCAGCATAGTCTGCATATTTCACCTCATGAATCATATTTTCTACCTGCAGTGTCATTAAAATATACATTAACATAATTATGTCACCCACGCTGTTAATTTTGACTAAATCTTCAACATATTCACTAAATCATACTTGCAGTCTAATAAAACAGCATCCAGTGAAATCAAAGCAATAAAAACAGTACAACAAAACCCTTCTATTATATTTCATTTCATAAAGTTTTAGCATAATTGAACATATATTCCCCTCATAAGCAGATTGTTAAACATTGTACAACATTACTGTATTTGCTTTTATTAAAAAACTAACATTTTACTATATTATAATTTTTTTTTGCCAATCAATTAGTGTGATATAAACTTTTATTTCATAACTTAAGAACATACTTTGATCACATTTAGGAAGTGTATACTATAACAATGTGGAGTACAGGCATCCCCCGAGTTACGTAACCTGGGACTTACGTAAATTCAGAAATGCATAAAAAATTTCCGCTAGAAAAAAAATCTTTAATTGATATCTTACTGCTTAAAGTTTCCCTAACATCACCACGACACCATTCCATAGCTGTTACGAGCCGTACAGATCTATCTCGGGCTGAACAGATTTGAGAAAACATTGTGACACTGCAAGATTGGTTTTGTTTGGCATTTTGTTATGGAAGTTAAATTCAGGCATTTATTGGAATTTATATGTATTTTGGTAATATTCTAGTTAAATAATAATTTCTTTTAGTGGCTCGGTTTCGGAAAGGTAAAGAAATAAACAAAGTCACAACTTATTGTAGTTCAGAAAATCCTAGAAGTCAGTTAGGATTTAATCAGTAATATTATGGTTGGTTGGCCATGTGCGGAGGTATCATTAGCTTTGTTTTGTTTTCTGGCTTTTTCCAGTTAGATTTTTCATAGTTTCGAGGTTTTTGTGCAGTAATTTTCAATTAGGCTCTAGAGGGATCTGTGCTATTGTAATCACGTGACAATAGCACAGCCAATGGGAGTGCAGCAAGTGTATGACCCCTTCCAGAGAGTTTTGCCTCTGCCATGTTTTAGAGTGAATTGGTACACTGAGCTGGACGGTACTAGTGTTGCGGGGAGGGAGACCATTTTTATAATAATGAAGGAAAAAACCAAGACGTTGTGATGGACTGATATGTCACAGGGCGGCAGTCTAATTTTGTAACAATGTAAGAATAAAACAAGATGCCGCAGCAGACGGTCGTGTAGCAGCACTGTTGCCAACAATTTATGATTTAGTTTGTTTTAAAACAAACCAAGACACTGAACTGGAGGGTCGTGGGATGGGGCTGTGGCCCAAATTTATTTGACATCAGAAGAATAAGGTGAAGATGTCGATGGTAGTGTTGTGGGGCTTTAGCCCAAAATTGTGAAATAGTATCAGGAGTGCTAATGTAATGTATACTGGCAGCACCAGGGCCTTTTCTTGGACTCTTTGCGAAATTGTGTTCCGCTTGTACATGTGAGCCATTAGGTGCAGGTTTCTCTTTTAAATTAACGCCAGACATTAAGCTACAATTTGTACAGTTTTCCCTTTCAAGCTATAAATCCTTGTGAACTTGTGCTGCATTTTGACACTTACTTTTTCCAGTAAACCAGGTTTTCCGTAATAGAATTAAAAGTTTGTAAAACCTCGCTAATGTTGTATGATAAATACTTGGGAACTGGAAAGTGTGAGTGTTGGCAGCAGTGTGTGTGAAGTAGTGAGAGAGAGACAACAAGGATGGCTTGAATGTATCTGAAATTGGAATGTGTTAATAAAGTAATGACAGAGTATTGATTGACGGTACGTGAGAAGCGTATTATTTTACAACAGCTAAACATGGCGCAGTCGGTAGGATAGAGAAGAACTGACGAGAGTGACGT
>PNEQ01096425.1:0-19547 GCA_003012365.1 Medauroidea extradentata
ACTTCACTTGAACGAAACTGTGACGTACGTATTTAACCTCCAGCCAACTACATAACCACTGCTTCATCTACCTGTTAAGATAGCCACAGGTTAAAGTGTCAGTCACACGTTAGCCAGAGGTGGTAAAACCAAATTTTCGATTTAACCTCCAGCTAAGACTGACTTGAAGTTTAGCCGAAGGTGGTAAAACCGGCCCTTAGACTAACATTTATTTGGTGGGCTTATTCAAATCTTGGGTACATATATAAATGAACTGTTATTAACTATCCAGCTCGATAGTTGTGTGTATGTATGAATGTATAATTATGTATATGTATGAATGTGTATGTATATGTATGTATATGTATGTATGTATATATATATATATATATATATATATATATATATATATATATATATATATATATATATATAAAATTTGTCGCAGAAAAATGATTTCAGAGAAGTTTATATTATTTTCTGGATAATGAATAATAGAGCATTCACATATCTAGCCAAGATTTGAATAGCCCACACATACACACGTACATATTATAAAAATACATCAAATATGTTTTAAAATTCTATTAAACCAATCAAACAGGTTTCACGATTTCATGTTATTGAAGTTACATACAAACTAAATTTTGTAATATATAATGTTCGAGATATATTTTAAACTTCTGTTTAAAAAAATAATTGTCTTACCACGATTTCATATTATCTTCATGATAATGAACTCGCGCTGTCATGCAATGTGGCTGACATTTGGTGGCGAGTTTATGAACTAGTAATGACGGCTCGATAAAACTCTAAAATACATATGAACTTTTACATAGCCGTAAACTGCAAAATGTTTGTTGATGCTGGGGAGCGGTGAACTTTATTGGATTTGCCTTCAGTTGTTTCAAAGTCGCTAGAGTCTGAAGCCGATTTGGCTCTTTCGGGTTAAACGAAAAGGAAATTTTAATCAGAAGAATACAAACCAAAAACAGCAAATTAACTTGCAAGGAAAAATATTAAAAAACCTGGCGGTCATCAACAAAATAAAACAGACAATTATTAATCGAAACATAAAAACATAAAATATTTTAAAACTGAAATGGGATAAGAGATTCCTAATTTAAAAAAACTGAAATGAAATGTTATATATTATGTTTCGTATTTTTTTTTAAAATTGACCATCGGTATATAATAATATGGAGACATAACTCCACTAAAAAAAAAAATTATTGTCACAGAAGGCGTTTGAAAAAAGAACAGAAAATGTTGGACCCTACTTTTATGTAGGGTCTCTGAGGCGAAAGTCCAGAATGTGTCTGAACATGGGGAGCATTAACACCGTAGTTCCCCAATTTCGCAACTGAAGGGTTGCAATGTGTGAGAGCACGCTTGTAAAAACTATCAGCAATTTTAATAATTACATCTAATGGATGTGGAACATCAGTGTGTTCATAAAACAAATGGACAGCAGTAGATATTGTCATGCCTATTATGACTCGAAGGCCACGATTATATTCAGCGATCAGAGGGCGGAAAGTTGATTGATATATGTATGCCAATGCTGCGGCTGCATGAAACAGTACTAGTAGAACCATCGTTTGCCAAAGCTTTACCCTGTCGACCAAGTACATCGGGCATGTCAGCAATAGGAGTGGTCGTATCGCACCCAACGCCGAACATGATTTGCTTCGCAGAGAAGATATTTGTGTCTCCCACTGGAGGGTAGGGTCCAGTGTAACCCCAACATATTTCTCCACGGAATTCCAACATAATTGTGTGTCCATAAACGTTTGTGGAAGAGGAGGAGGTCGAATACGGCGTTTGGTAAAGAAAATCAGCCCGGTTTTCTCAGGATTCGGCCGGATGCCAACATTTAGAAAATACGTACCCAACGTATGTAAACTCATCTGACAGCGAGCTGCCATAAATGTTGGCATGTTCACCAGTAGACAGTAAGCAGTGTCAACAGCATATTGTAACACTTGTGTTCCTTCAGGGATTGGAATGTCAGCAACAAAGATATCAAAAAGTAGTGGACTTAATATTGCTCCCTGAGGAACACCGGCAGCAATAGGAAAAGAAGGAGAAAGAGAATGTGAGAAACGTACTTGAAATGATCGATGTGACAAGAAACTGGAGATGAGACGGGCAAGAGGAAGAGAAAAATCGAGCTTCAGCATTTTGTGTAGCAGCAAATCATGGTGTACACTATCAAATGCTTTGACCAATTCTAGTAGAACCAGAATAGAATGGTGATGGTTACAAAATCCTTTTGTAACACAGTCCATTACAGAAGGAACAGCTTGGACAGCAGAAAGAGACTTCCGAAACCCAAACTGATGTGAAGACAAGACCTTAAGGGTGTCGGTTTCCAGTCGCAAGTGTGACAAAATAATTATTTCTGCCACTTTGGCCAGCAGTGGCAAGAGAGAAATTGGCCAGTAACCAGAGACGGTGGTGAGATTATCATTCCGACGAGGAATTGTAACTACCACCGCTCGTCGCCAAGACTGAGGAAAGTAACCCAGTAGTAACATTCCGTTAATAATCAATGTTAGGTATATGACAGCTTTTCTGGACAGGGAAGAAAGAAAGTGACCTATCAAGATGTTGTGTCCAGGAGTGGTGTGAAGAGCTGTAGCATCAATAGCACGAGCTACTTCATGTGAAGATGTCAGAAAGCGACCCGAGACAGCAGCTGTTGGGGTGTTAAGTAATGCCTCGTGAACAGAAGTAGAAATGGAAGTGAGAACGGTGGCATGAGACTGGAATGTAGAGAGGAAAGATTCGGCTATTAAATTTGTTTGTTCATAAGGATTTTACACAATTCCATCATCTGTGACTAGAGGAGGAATACCAGGAGTGCGAGGAAGAAGATGACGTATGAATTACCACACTGTGCCACAGCTAACAGAAAGAGAATGCAAACACTGACGTTGACGGCAAGCTTGAAATTCCTCAATCTTGCATTTGGCCTGCAGACGGAGACTGTGATAGTTCTCCAGATCACGATCCAGTCGTGAATGCTGCCACCTAGAGCGAGCTCTATCACGTTCTCGAAGTAGCTTACCAAACTCTGGAGGAAACTTGTCTCGAAGGAACCAGCGGGGATGTCGTGTCACAGCAATCTTTGCAGCCTCTAACATAGACGATGTAAGGTGTAGTACCAAAGTGTCAATATTAGTGGTTGAACGTGGGCGAGTATTGAGTGGAAGAATTTTATCAAGATGAGATCTGTAAATTCGCCAATCGGCGCGACGTTAGTCCCAATGATAATGTGCAGGACCCACTGTTGAAGATATGGATAACGATGTGAACATCGGAACGTGATCTGAGTCCAGTGTTGTTATTGTCCATGGTGGAACCAGAGCAAGACCAGGAGATGCTATGAAGAAATCAGGAATGGAACAGTGATGGTCGGCTCGGGCCGGTATGTAGGTGGGTGTGTTTGGGGCAATGATAGAAAATCCCCAAGAGGAGACAAATCTGAGAAACCCACGGCCCCTAAAATCAGCAGTGTCGCAGTCCCACACAGTGTGTCGGCAGTTGAAATCTCCCATGACAATAATAGATGAGTCGATGGAAATGAGGCATTGTAGATCAGCTGCAGGAAATGCGACATGAGATATCATGTATCAAACTAATGCTGTAAATGGAGGTGAAGCATGCGAGAAGCGAATGGCAACAGTTTCTAATGAAGGGCAATGAGGAAGATGGCATCGAGAATGAGGAATGTCGTCCTTGACCAAGATAGCAACTCCACCACGAGGACCACGGTCTTGACGATAGACAGAATACCTAGAGACTTGAAAATTATGAGTGGGCTTAAGCAAAGTTTATGTTAAGCCGACAAGAGCAGGACGAATGGAGTGAAGAAGAGAAAGAAAGTCGGGAAGATGACGAAGAATAGATCGCGCGTTCCAAATCATGATGCGATTAGTCATGGAGTGGAGGTGCGGAAGCAGTAAGAGGAGCAAGCATTTCACAAATAAGAAGTAAGATGGATATTCCTGCCTCACATTTGTCGATGATGGTAGCATCTGATTGGAAAACATGTATGATACCCTGAGGTTTCGGTAGCCAAGCACAGAAGTTAATGCCATGCAGCATCTCAAATATGTCTTTGAGATTAGAAGCTGTGGATTGACCATCAGAAGGAGATTGTGGAGCGTTCACTGTCGTACCTGCAGTGGAATGAGTAGAGGTTCCAGCAACTACTGAGGCAAATGAATGGCCACCCCTGGAAGAAAAAGATTGAACAGCATTAGGAATAGGTTCAGATTGTGCACCTGCAGAAAGATATTGGGCAGAAGGTTGGGAAGAAGGTTAAGAATGGCTGAGATCAGCATGACCAGAAGAAGTTGATTTTCTGGATTTTATACATTGTTGTCTCTCATGGAATGCCACCCATTTTGCTCGAGCAGGGCATTTACTGTAGTTGGCAGTATGTGAACCGCCACAAAGACATCATAATGGTGGATTAGTACGAGGAATGTCACACACAGCAGAAGTGTGCTCTCCTGCACAACGAACACATCTAGGCTCTTCATGACATGAATGGGAAAAGTGGCCATATCTCTGACAGCGAAAACATTGGACAATCTCCCACCACCACGATACAGCTCAGTGACAACGCCTAGTCCGCCAATATGACACAAGTGTAACACTTCGGAAAGTTGGGAAATGCCTTGAAATACAGCAAGAAATAATGGACGTGGTTCAGGATCGTTACTGCGTTTCTCCATATGTACAACAGACTGCACTTTTATGTCCTGAGCAGAAAAGAGCTGCTTTGATTTCTTCAGATGGCCTTTCAATTGGCAAACAACGGATAATAACGCGCTCATTTTTGTCTTCTGTGCATGTCCATGTATGGAATCGTATTCCTTTGGCTCGCAGGTGTTCGGTGAGCCGATAGTGCTGTTCATGTGAGATCGTCTGAAAAGTAGTGCTACTGTCATAATTGGTGGCTATGACACCTGGAAATTGAGTACGAAAGGACGCAAGAATCTGTAAAGCAGAAGGACCCAAAGCACCTTGGCAAACAATTAACGGAAGCTTGTGTTGACGGGAAGCATTGTTGTGATCGTTTTGTTGCTGTGACAAACATTGCTGCGTACTATTATGGATAGTGGACTCAGCTGTTCTGCGGTGAGATGTGGAGGTAGAGACAGGTTGATGACCAGTTTGTGATGAGGAAGCTTGAGGATGAGCAGTGACCGTGTTTGGTACAGTCGCAACAGAATTGCATGGTGGATTGGGAGATGATGAAGATTGATATGTAGAAGTGTTGTATTGTAAATGAGCTACACGTCTACATTTCCCTCGTGAATTCTTGCGACGAGGCTGTAGTGGTGTCTGCTGTTGAGGTTGTGTTTTCGTTGTTACAGCACTAGGAGCAACCATTGTAGTATCTGTCCACTCATCACACTCCGCCCAATCTAGAGGGTCGGAGGAATCGGACAGTGAATGCTTTGTTCTATTTTGGGCCCGAGGATCATCAGTATCCATACCAATTTGTGCGCAGGATGTTATTGCATCTTGTAGCTGAATGTCATTTGAGGGAGTAGATCTGTTTGGATTTGGTGGTATAAGAACAAATTCACCAGACCCTGGATTAGCAACAGCATATGATTTCGCATTAGGAGATGTCAGGCTTGTAGGAAGGTGTTCATTAGTTGAATTAACAGCCGATACTGATGTTGTAGTCAGTGTTTTTGTTGTGTGTAGTATTTGTTTCGCAGGTGTGGAAGGTGGGTTGCGAACAGAAACAGCAACCTTCCGTGATGCTGGGGAGCGGTGAACTTTATTGGATTTGCCTTCAGTTGTTTCAAAGTCGCTAGAGTCTGAAGAAAAGGATGGAAGAGGCGGTAAATTGTTCTGAGTAGATTGTTGAGAGGCCTGAGGGTTGATGGGTACAATTTGCGACAGCCCAGGATCAGGTAGGTTATGTGGACCAGAAAGTAGAGAAAATTGGTAAGCAGGTTTTATGGGGGTATGTTGACCAGCAGGCAGAGAGGCTTCGTTTGACAGTATGCAGCAGGTATCACCAGCAGCCCATCAAGCAGCATTTAATAGTCGGTGATCAGCAGTATTAATATTCCCGCTAACCTAAGCCAGATCTGGCAACTGCTCAATCGCTTAAGGCCGATTCACAATGAAGTTAACATTGACCTCCTTACATTACCTTTGCATTAACTTTACAAAAAATTTACCGCGGATTTGACCGATGTTTCACATTGAAGTTAAGGAATTAAGTTGAGGTACAAGGCTGCCAAGTGTAGTCAAGATTTCGACAAATTCATCAAGATTATTATGTGTTATGCTGCTCACGTAAAATGTAAATTGTTTAGTTATAAGTGTGGAATAACTAAATCCTAGTTACATTAACTAATATTCAAGTGAGTCCGACCTCTGAACGTGTCCGCAATATTATATTATTTGGTTATTATTTGGTCCTGGTTCGATATTTCGTATGTTGGCAATAAAATACACTATTTTATCGGACTCGAATGAAGTATGTTACAAAAGCTGCAAGACTACTAACGATCATTGCAATATTTACATTTAACGATGTTGTTTGAGTCGCAAAATATTTACATATAAAAATGGTAATGTAAATTAATAACGAAAATTATTCGCAAGTACCTGTTTTAGTTGTGTGTTGAAAATGTGTAATAACTCCTAGTAATAATACACCTTTCGTAAGAAACTCCATGTTACTTCATTGTGAATCGGTCTTAATGCCCTGCGCCAGCAGGGGGTGGCCCTGCCTATTGCAAAATATGGAAGCTAAGTGAAGTCACCATTTTGGGTGTTCCATTATGGCAACTGCCTATTCCTTAACTAATCGCAATAAGAAATAGTTCATATTGAAACCCCTGGACCAAGCAATTTTATAGTTAATCAATTTTGTTCCTTACATTTCTAATTTGCACTACACTATGGTGTTTTTAATTGTTCAGAGGGGCATCAACTCAAGTGTACATAATCTCAAAATACCTCAGCACCATGATGGAACACCCAAAAATCCGGCTTCAACTACGTCACAACAAGCCATCTCCTGACTATTCTTACCTCCATGTGCGTCAGGGACTAGGAACCACGGCCGTAGAAGTATAGGTCTGGACACTCGCCTGGAAACTTTACTCCCTTGTTGTTTGGCTGCATTTCACCAAGTTACCGATAATGCTATACATTTTTGGCGTTGTAATCCAGGCAGTCGAGCTCAAACTCCGACCACTTCCCTCCCACTAAGATAAACAATTTATCAAAACATATTTTTTTATAAATTTATGAAATACTTCCTACACTCACAATTTTAAATTATGTCTCCAGAAATCTTCATTTACTTTATAATGTTAACAATGGAAAAAAAAAGTGGGCGTAGTTTGAGTCTGACACCAGGATAACAGCGCCAAAAAGTACAATATTCTCGGTAACTTGATAAACTACAGACAAACAACAAAGGGGTCAAGCAAATTACATTGGTAGATAGGCGAGTGTCCAGACCTGTTCTTCTACGAACGTGCTAGAGACTAAAATCAAACATGGCTGACAGTCAAAAAATGTCCTATAGAGATACACACCCCTGCAATAATACAAGTGAGGTTGCTGAAAAACATAGGCATTCTCACTTTTATGGCTAAGAGATCACACACAAAATACTTTGATTTAACAATAAAACACAGGTACTAAATTTAAAGAAAATCAGTTGGTGCACTTTGCGCCATCTTTAGTTTCGTCAGGTTGCCACTCTCGGCCACGCTCTGTGGTTCGGATGCGTGTAGCAAATTAAGTTCCTTTTTTTACTTTCTGTATGCGTCGCTGTGTTGTAATTATCACAAAATTAAGAAAAATATGCTTGTTAAGGCCTTACTCTTTAGTTTAGCAAGAGTTTAAATTTTTTTGTACACATATCAAAAATTCATTCTTACAGTTTTAACACTTTGACACGGGTCGTTCCGCAACTCCTTCGCCCGTCGTGCACATCACGCCACCTGATGCGGAACGGGCCAGGCGGCCACGCCGCCACTGCATATGGGAACACACCCGACCACGTATGCGCACGAGGTACCGGCGCCTATACGCCGCCCCCTTGACGTCGAGTGTAGCCAGTATGTGCATCGGCCCCTCAGGACTGCCGTTTATTGGTAGGAAAGTGCCCCCTTGACAGAAACGTAAGTAAATCCACCTTGTAGACACACACCTTGTTTTAGCACTCCCGTGCTATTCCCGTCAAGGGTGGAGACTGTTTGTGCCCCAGTGTGAACGCGGGAATGTACTACGCTATGCCCATGATGGACACTTCGCCGGACACCCAGGCACGTGCCAAACAGCCCGCAACATCGACCGCCTGTTCTACTGGCCAGGGGTGACTCGCGCAGTACAACGTTACGTCAGAAGCTGCGAAATCTGCAACAAGTTCTAGTCACGAAGAGCCGACGGTGAACAGCAGCAGCAGCCACATCTACCGGAATGCCCCTTTGAAATGGTCGCCCTGGACATTATGGGCCCATACCCGCATTCCACGAACGGCAAACGGTTCATTCTAGTGGTGACGGACATGTTTTCTAGGTGGACAGAAGCGTACGCTGTCCCCAGCACATGTGTCAACCACCTAGTACGAGCACTTGACACCGAGTTCTAAGCAAGGTGGGGCTACCCTAAAGTGCTGCTCATGGACAACGGGTCGCAGTTCACTGGGAAAAAGTGGAGAGACGCATGTGGGAAGTAGAGGGCGTCTACCACCACACCATGCCAGTGTATCACCAGCGCGCCAATCCCATGGAGCGTCGGAACCAAGATCTGAAGACGCAGCTCTGACTCCGTGTGGGGAAGAAGCACGAGACGTGGGCCGAACATCTGCCCACAGCCCTGTTCACACTCAGGTGTCGAGTGAATGCAGCCACCGGACAATCACCCGCAGCAGCACTACTGGGATGCAACCTCAAGGATCCCAGGGGAGTACCATTGCGCTTCCGTCAACGAGGAGGAACCTGTAAGTCCTGAAGTCAGAACAGAAAGGCAGCATGAGAGACACGCGGCGATGAGGGCCAACCAACAGCAATACGCGCAACAGTGTGTTAAAACCACGGAACGCCCCCGAACAGCTTCAGCCAGGACAGTGCGTGTATGTCAGAGTGCATCCTCTATCAGCAGGCAAGCGGAATTACTGCGCAGGCTTCGCAGCAAAGGGGAGTGGACCTCACCAGGTCATGCGAGCTTGCGGCAGAACCACCTACCTCGTTCGATGTCACAATGGTAGGGTGACCAAATTACATAGAGATGAACTGCGAGCTGCATATGGCGATTAAGGCAGGATTACCCACAGCACCACGCCCCCAAGAGCAGACCCGCCAGGTACAGCGCCACCTGACACCCAGTGTGCAGGAGACGGTCCTCCCACTGGGCGCATAAGACGCCTCTTCGCGAACCGGACACCGCAACAGAAGGCACCCGGCGCAGAGAGACAGTCGACACCAGTGAAGAAGAGCCGATGCGCTCACCAGAACCAAGGGTAACCCCAAGAGACACGGTGAGGCTCCACCTGCCCGCCGACGGAGTCGTATGCGCCTCGGCGCCTGGCGTCGAAACACCACCTGCCGACGCGGCCCAGCGCCACCCCCGCTGCACCACGCCCGGGGTACTGGTAACGTGATTGCCTGATCACGACAGACCCCAAGGAAGGACCGGCGACACCGACGTCCAGTTGCCACTGGTTGAAGACGACAGCCAGGCACCCTCCAGCCTGTCGCAGGCTACCAGACAGTACGACACAGTGGTCAACCCGACACCAGCGCCGCACGAGGGGGGGCGGACAAGGCGATGTCGATGCCTCTCCCTAACACGGCCATCCAGGACCCAGCTCCGCGGCCACCTCTGCAGCCAGACCCGGGCGACTTGGACCCTGGGGATCACCTATGGCACAGGGGAGGCCCACCGACTCTCCACCGGTCGACATGTCCAGGTCGTGGAGTGCACTCTGGGTGCACCACCTGCCACGACAAACCTGTGTCTCAGACTGCGGCAACGGCGCTTCACAGTCGTCAGCCACCCCAGCCAGGCAGATACTTTCTCCGTGCGCTGCCAGCCGGCGCACGGAGTCTCTCCTGCTGCAGGTAAGGCGATGGCGGCGTCGTGATGCACAGACGGGCTCCCAGGAGAGGGGCGTTTGACGTGGATCGTTCCGCAACTCCCTCGCTCTAAGCCCGTCATGCGCATCACGCCACCTGATGCGGAACGGGCCAGGCGGCCATGCCGCCACTGCATATGGGAACACACCCGACCACATGCGCGCACGAGGTAGCTGTGCCTAGACGCCGCCCCTGCGACGTCGATTGTAGCCAGTATGTGCATCGGCCCCTCAGGACTGCCGTTTATTAGTAGGAAAGTGCCCCCTTGACAGAAACGTAAGTAAATCCACCTTGTAGATACACACCTTGTTTTAGCACTCCCGTGCTATTCCCGTTAAGGGGGATCACACCACCGACAGGCAGAAGCATTTAGGGGCCAGGGGTAATTGTGTTTAATGTGTGTAATTTATTGGTAATAACTTTTCGTGCTTAACCTCAATTTCCGTAGAAACACCCCTGCGCCTCGCGGCAGGTTGGACTCGCCTGCGCAGCCAACTTTACCGCACGAACATCTTCACCTTTTTCTCCCTCAAACATTTTCACGTAATAAGGAACCAATTAATATCAGAGCTGTTTCATGTGTCTAATTATTAATTTAATGTAATTCTATAGTGTCGATTTCCTTTAGAGTCTTGTAGATCAAAATTCAAAGTGAACTTAATGTACGTGAATTTACAGTAGACTTTCCCTTTAAACAAATTTTGGACTCTAATCTACAAGATTCTTTATTATTAGTGTTTTGGGTCTTTGCCCCTTTTGTAATTGTGTGTTTTATTGTGTTCGGCGAATGCTTCCCGCTCTTTGGCCGCACGGCGCCACCTACGCGGGAAGGACTCGCCAGTCGGCAATACGTGGCGGATCGAGACATACGACGTGCGTGTCAATCCGGGAACTTCAGAACTTTGCATTCAAGCATTAGTATATTCATAGTCAGTGCTTTATTCAGAATCTTTTAGTTAACTTTGCTGGCCCGGAGGTGAACCTTTCAATCCCTGCGACTCACCGCCCAGGGGCGTTACTTAATTTAATTTCACACCCGCGTGGTGATTTTTCTATACAGCTTCGCCCACGGGTCGGGCTCTGGACCGGGTCCGTTTACCGCACTGCCAGTGTGTACCATTATTGGATAACGGTGCTTTTCTGTAATAAATACGTTTCTACCAGAACAGGTGTGTACCTATTGCTTGCCGCTTCACGGCCATCAGGGCGCGGGACCCTCCAACCCGCACTCCAGTGCAAGACCCATAGGGGGTATATTTGTGTGTCTTTTTATCCTAGTGCTACGGGCGTGGGGAGCGCCATATGATTCCCCTACGTAAGTAACCATACCGACGTCGAGTGGGGAGTGTTTTCTTGCAACGCAATGGCCGTCGGCCACGTGGCCCTGTAATTTAGAGTCTCTGTTCTCTGAGTGCCCGTTCCCTCTTAACGGGCTGGCGTACTGGGCAAAATAACTCCTAATCACGACCCCTGCTCGCATCAACTTATATATCATCATTTGAATATTAACTTTTCTGTTGCAGTACACCAAATGGATTTTTATATTTTTTACCCTGAAATATCACATATTTTGTTGTCAAAATAAGCCAAAATTAAGCAAAATAATTTTTTGGTAGCAAACAGTACATTATTTAAAAAAAAACGCTCTGGCAAATTGTGTATTGTATACACAGTCTCGAATTTTTTTAAAGCATTTCGTTAAAACATATTTGAGTTCTTTGAAATCGTTTAAATAAATGAAATACAGTGGCCTTAACATAGCATTTCTGAATTTGCCTACATACGTCCGCAATGTGTCTTAGAGATGACACACACTTTGGCACCTACATGCATCGTGTACAGCGATGCTGTGATGTCTGGTGTAATGATCAATGTCCTTCTCACCTAGGGAGCTGGGGCACGCTAGGTTGGTGTTACTTGGCTTGCTTGTGTTCGTTAGTTAAACTTTCCTTTGTATTGATGTAATCGCCCAGTGGTGACACTAAGGTAGACGCCTAGTTGACCCTGTCGGTTGCGGAAACGTCCAGGGGTGTGTTCCGTAGGCCTCTAGGTTACTGATGGTGCTGGATATGGCTGCGGGCATTATTAGTGCAGAGGCACGAACGGTTAAGTAAGGAGTGTGTGGTGCAGACACATGTCATAGTTTTCCAGTTAAGGTAAAGCTTTTTTATGAAGTTACCATTATAGGAAGATTATATAATGTATAAAAATTACTACTTAATAATACAGAGCATACAAACACACGTTTAGACAACATAACTATTACACATATGGGCAACTGGCATTTAAATACAAAATTTTGTGTAATGCACTAGGTATCAGGTAAGTTACATTTTCTTCACTTTGTTAACATGAAAAGAAGGTATATAAACATACGTCTGATATCCATTTCACACAAAACAAGAACACAAAATAATCAATGGGCATTTAGTATGTGTTACAAACAGTCCACAGTATGCATATAATCAACACATACATATACAGACATACACAAATACACACCTACAGCATTACTTACACCCAATTGTTGTATCACCTTTGTAAACTCGACACTGTAATTATCTCTCATCGTTAACTTACAGCAATGCTATAAGCTACTTGCAAAAAAAATAGACTTTTCTTCTTATAAAAAGGACATTGAGATAATGTAGTGGAGTGTCTTAGGAAGAATGGAAGGCTTGGCCCGTAACATCAGAACAGATTGCATGCTGGGAGAATCAGCTGTTTTCGCACATTCAATCGCTCGTTTGCCATAAGCCTCAATGCATTAGCATGTTGTCACATTTTGGTTTGTGACAGGATTAGCATTTGTTTAGGTTTTTCTTGCAACTCATACATTTTGTAAAAACAGGTCTGTTTATTTAATTATTTATTGATTCAATGTTAAGGTAAATATTTGAGCTAGCAAAACAAATAACTGTGGATAAGTGAAGGTGATGTTTCACTACTTAAAATCTATATTTATTGTTTACATACTATAATTTGTGTTTCTTTTAATGTCATAGTATTGAATGTATGTTTAAGTCAGATCACAGCTACCTTATTATCAACCAAGAACTTTAAATGCAGTTAATTGCTCTATGTCATTCATTTTATTTCTTGTTTCCTATTGAATTGTGCTATGCAAAATGATATGTAAGTTAATCTTTGTTTTTTATTGTTGTGAATAATCAAGTGTTATGAGAAGTTCTACATTCAATGCCAGAGTTTTATTTAAATTAATAATTGAGTATGATGTTTTGAGTATGTTCTACATGAAGAGAAAATATTTATTTTGAAACCTGATGATATTGGTGGAGATGTTTGTCTGGCAGCTTGCTGGTTGACCATTAGTATTGTACCATAGTAATCTACAAGAAGCTTGGATTTTATTTCTTTCTTTTTAGTTGACCACAATCAGTAATATGGTAACAAGCACTATTTTAACTCCATAATAACTGTCAAAATTATTCTGAATATTTATTTGGTGTCCCTTATTTCATGCGTAAATCCCTGAGTCAAAACAAGCCCATTACTCCAACTGGTGCCTGTTATATTATTTTTTTCTTTCTGATTTGTCTCAAGAGTACTTCGGTCTCTCTGCCAACTGAGTAAACCGTGTAGTGTAGGGTCGAGAGCTAAATATATCTGTTTAGGTCTTGTAAGTTTTGGTCTCGGACCATTCCCTTACATTTGTTCTACAATTTTCCCTGTCTGCTGCAATGAAACATCTGTTTACAAACTCGGGCTAAGGAGGTGTTGCAGAGGAAACTGGAGCCATAACGTGGGGCTAGATCCTGCAAGAAAACTACAGAAACTGTAATGAGGGAACAAAGATGCACTCTATATCCAATAAGTTCAGAGATAATTGGTTACTGCCCAAGCCAACAGAAAAACCTATTAACACCTTGGTGTATAGTATATCTATGGTATAATAAAAGTAAAATCACAAAAGGAGATTATGCAGGTAAACTCAGCTGAGAGAAAGAAGACGCTGATAAGTAACCATCCTTAATATGTTTCATTGTGATAGATACTGGCAATTTTTTTTTTGTGGAGCAAGAATGTGTGACACCGAAGAAAGATATTTCCCTCGACAAAAGAAAAGTATGAATAAGATGATGGAAGAGGGTGAAAGTATGACAGTAGACAGACAAGAAGTTAGGCCACGTGCTGAGAGTAAAATTAATGAAGCAAGTGATACAGACGCAGCCTCATCTTGTAACCGTGACGATACCCTAATGGAAATGATTAAATAAATTGCGCGAACTGTAAAAGCCGTTAAGAGGGCGCAAGAGGAAGTACAAAAACAAATGTCTGAGGTAAAGACTTCGCAGGTCAACTTGGCTAACAAGTTAGAAGCACAGATTACCGAGGTAAAGACTTCGCAGGACTCACTGGCTACCAAGGTAGAGGTGCAGATCACCGAGGTGAAAACTTCACAAAATACTCTGGCCGAAAATGTGCAAACACAAATATCTGCTGCGCAGACTCAGATCACAGAAGTGCAAATAGCACAAGAAACAATGAAATCAACACTAACGGAGAAATTGATACAATACCCGGAGGCATTGTCTACTGAACTCACAGAAATGCTGACAGTGGTGAGTACCGAATTTACAGACAAGTTGGACCAATACAGCGTGATTTGGAACACCAGACTCAACATAGTTGAGAAAAATGTAATTGAATTGAAGGAAGACAATACCCTAAATTCTCGGAAATTGAGCAGCATTTTCAGACACACGAGAGAGATCTCAAAGGGTTACACTGTGAAATGGCCTAGGTTGCTGAGAAGGTAGAGGCAAACCAAAGTAGCATGAGAACCCAGCTGGTTAATGACACCAAGAGCCTGAAAGAGGACATATTCCACTTAGGCAGGCAACTGGAGGAAAGAATACACTTGCATCTAGTGCCTGAAGCAAGCCAATCTAGACCTGGTTCCCACAGCGGTGAGCCACCATTGGATCATCTTGACAAGTCTCCCCAGGTACCGTCTGCATTGACTGGCACGGAAAAAAATACCCCATTGTTTCCAGCAGGTACAGTGAGTAATTTAATTCTGCCTACCGCTACTGTTTACCATCACCCGCTCCGTCACTGGACACGTGAAATCCCGTCCTTTAGCAATCGTGAGAGTGATAACCCTATGACTTTCATAAAGAAACTCACAGAATATGTTTCCAAATTTGGTTTGTCAGATGAAGAGAAATTAAAATGTGTGGATCATGTGCTGAAAAGTACTGCGTTACATTGGTGGGACATTGCCAAGTTGTCCACCAAAACTTATGAAGAGTTCATAAAATAATTTCAAGAGCAATTTTGGAATTTAAAGATCCAGGGAAGCCTTCGTTCGAAACTACACACAACTAAGTTCGATTCCAAGGGGACACAATCCCTTGACGACCATATCAGCTGTATGTATGAAAAGAGTAGACATCTCACTCCTCCCATGTCCGAGATGGAATTTGTGTCCATGGTAGTATCACAGCTCCCGATTAATTATCAAGTTGCTTGGGTGGGTCGCATGGACTTGACGATCACTGAATTTCGGGAGCAGCTGCTTCAACTTGATTTACTTCAGAAACAAATGAACACACAAGCATACACATCTCGAGAGAAGAACCATAACTTTCAGGGAAACTGGAATAGACGGGAAGAAAATACCCTACGTCAGCCAGGGGTAAATGTCATTGCCCAGGAGGAAGCACCTTCCACTAGCCACAGCAACAACAGCAAAAATGGAAAATCTTGGGGAAGATATGGCAGTGGACGCCACTATACAAGGCCACACTGGTGGAACCGGCCCTGGTACAATGCAGATTGCCGCCGGGATATGCAAGGAGATTTCCAAGACCACAAATGCAAACATGACCACGAGAGGCTATCCAGTGGTGAAGTCAGCCAACACAACTCGCAATGCTTATTTACACACAACACTTCACCTCGACGTAACCCAGACAAGGGCACTGCTGCTTGCCAAACCAGTGAAATTGGGTATTTTTCACGTCAAGAGCCATTAAATCCTACTGCTCCTATTTATACTCTGAACACCAGTACCGAAAACCCTACATTGCAGAGTGTGGTTTCGAGTACCCCAAGTGTTACTAGGGGTGCGTTAAACTACTAAGGACTGAAGACTATGGTCTCCGATCTTCAGTTCGCACTGTGGGTGACCTCCAGGAGATGTGCATAGTAAACAACAGAAATAAAATAAGTCTAGTGTGTTATCAGGATGGGAACGGGGTGGTTTTTCACCACTCAAGAATGAAGTCCAATTTCAAAGAGTACTGTATCCACTGTAATTGGCATCAACAAGGCTGGAGAAGTAATTTGCACTTTATTGAGATACTGATGAACCATACTGTGCACGTCAGCCTAGGAATTACATCATATGAGGCACTCACATGTAAGCGATCAGATGTATTGGAATCAAAGTTGCTGCCTCACATGGAAACTACGGACATGGAGGGTGTGTATTATGACCACACGAAGCTTCAGGAGGAAGTTAACCATCTGATCAAGGCAAGATTAGTTGCCGCGGCTGAGCGCCGGAAGAAGTATGTCAAGACTTCAAAAACAAACAAATTTGCTGTTGGGGATTTAGTGCTGATAAGAACTAATCATATTTCACAGTTGTGGGAGAACGTGACCAAGAAGTTGTTCCTGATCTTTGAAGGTAATTTTGAAATCATTGGCATCTACAAAGATAACTGCTACGATCTTAAACACCCCGACACTCAAGAGGTAAAGGGTAAATTCAATATCACACAAATGAAGCGCTATATTAAACCAGTTATGTCACAAGCATAAGTCGTGAATACTTTTAGGCATTTGACGTAGCAGACCAAAATACGCTAAGCTGAAAAATTTTTTCTCAGACACAGAAAATGGGCTGTTTGTTACGAGCTATTATAGTACTGCAGTTGTTGTCATTGAGAGTTTGAAGTTATAGGAGTCTACAGGCACTTTGTGGTGATGTTTATTTTTCCTGCGTTGGAATTACGCAAGGCTATGTGTTCTCGTCGCTGAACGAGTGATTTATTTGTCACCGGTGCCTTATTATTGTTATTGATATTAGATGGCGAGTATTTAGTGGCATTAACGAATTTTGCTGCATTATGATTTCTGTGTCACTGAAGAAGCGTACTATTGCCTGTTTAGTTATGAGATTAAGTTGAAGATGTCTGTTGCTTGTAGGCAAGAATTAGCCTACCACTTGTGTTGCGAATCTTATCACTACATGGGGTGGTAATTAACATTGAGATGCTGAACCACAGAACACCAATACCTTCCACTAAATAAAGATCTCTACTTTGAAGTGCAAAGCATTCCAATAACCAGGACATTTCTCGATCTCGTTACCAGGGTGATGAGCTTATTTGGCCATCAAGTTTGTGGAACATAGTCCCGTGTTGTTGCAATATTATTTTGTGGTACACACACTTCCGTAGTCACCAATGCAGTGCATGATTTTTTTATTGATGTTTTCTTGTTGAAATTTTCTTGCTGTGGGAATATTTGCGCACACCACATTTTTGCTTGCAAAGTGCAAGTTTTATTTAATTATTAAAAACAATACACACATAGCGTGTATTTAAAATTTAAAAAGCACTTAAAAAGATTTTTTTTGCCAGGTGGTGTTTTGATTTTGAAGCACAGTAATTATATGTAATACTTTTCAATTAAAAATTGTTCACGCCAGTCACATATAAACAGTTAATTGGTTGTGGATGCCAAAAATTAATTAATAACAAGAATAAATTTAAATAACACTTTCTTGGCAGAAGAACACATTCGGGTGAAAAGTTTGATTTTTCTACTGAGAGTTATGAGAGTGAATACAAACTGTAGTTGAGTGCTTGTGTAACAGACTCTTTTATAAGCTATACCTAAAAGTGCTGCACAAGACGAAGAGCCCTGCACTGAAGAATCTATACACTAATGAACTTTCCATAAGGACTCTGTTAGAAGCTGGAATGTTAACTTTTTCTACACCTATTGGTCGTCTTCGGAGACATAGCTGGTGGCTATCCGGAATCACCCGATGGAGATCTCCTGTAGTAAATAGGTAGTTTACTGCAGTCGAGCAACATTTCCAGACGGACTGGTTGTTGGACGTCTCTAGTCTGATTTTTTTGGCAACTGTTATGATTCTTCGAGTTAGGATATGACATCACTCACTGAGTAGTGCACGCAGGAAATTAAGCAAAAAGATGGACCAACCTACATCTCACCAGTTTTACATACTGAACTGGTTTGTACCAAGTGTTTAAAAAGGGCCTAAGTCAAATGTGGTAAGAGTACTCTACAGAAGGGTAAGTGTTGTAAATTTGTTTAACTCCCTGCATGGTTTGTGTATCATTGCTGAAAGACAGACAGTGAAGATAATTTATACCTGTAAATGATAGTTGTTAATATGTTTTGTTTCTGATGTTCATGTGACACTGATCGTGTTTTGTTTGTTGCCGATTAACCTACGTTGTTTGAGTGACATACTCGTCCCACAAACAGACTTCAGTAATCTGGAACGGGGTTTCTGTCACATTTTGGTTTGTGACAGGATTATCATTTGTTTAGGTTTTTCTTGCAACTCATACATTTTGTAAAAACAGGTCTGTTTAATTAATTATTTATTGATTCAATGTTAAGGTAAATATTTGAGCTAGCAAAACAAATAACTGTGAATAAGCGAAGGTGATGTTTCACTACTTAAAATCTATATTTATTGTTTAAATACTATAATTTGTGTTTCTTTTAATGTCATGGTATTGAATGTATGTTTAAGTCAGATCACAGCTACCTTATTATCAACCAAGAACTTTAAATGCAGTTAATTGCTCTATGTCATTCATTTTATTTCTTGTTTCCTATTGAATTGTGCTATGCAAAAAGATATGTAAGTTAATCTTTGTTTTTTATTGTTGTGAATAATCAAGTGTTATGAGAAGTTCTACATTCATTGCCAGAGTTTTATTTAAATTAATAATTGAGTATGATGTTTTGAGTATGTTCTACATGAAGAGAAAATATTTATTTTGAAACCTGATGATATTGGTGGAAATGTTTGTCTGGCAGCTTGCTGGTTGACCATTAGTATTGTACCATAGTAATCTACAAGAAGCTTGCATTTTATTTCTTTCTTTTTAGTTGACCACAATCAGTAATATGGTAACAAGCACTATTTTAACTCCATAATAACTGTCAAAATTATTCTGAATATTTATTTGGTGTCCCTCATTTCATGCGTAAGTCCCTGAGTCAAAACAAGCCCATTACTCCAACTGGTGCCTGTCATATTGTTTTTTTTCTTTCTGATTTGTCTCAAGAGTACTTCGGTCTCTCTGCCAACTGAGTAAACCGTGTAGTGTTGGGTCGAGAGCTAAATACATCTGTTTAGGTCTTGTAAGTTTTGGTCTCGGACCATTCCCTTACATTTGTTCTGCAATT